>JACEIK010000735.1:242338-262195 GCA_018107945.1 Datura stramonium
ATATATATGATGATTTTCGTATTACTTGTTAATATCAAGATATTGTGCATAACCTGCCAATAAAGATGGTTACATAGAAATATCAATAGTTTATCCATTCGGGCCCTATTTTCCAAGTTTAACATATCAGTTAATTAAGAAACGCATTTATTAGACGCTTAGCTGAAGGAAGAGGGATCAGGGAACCATATCATGGCCCTAGGTACCTTAAAACCTGAATATAAGAGGGTAGTAACTGTCATAAGGAAATTCCATTTCGTTACCCTCGTTAGCCCTTATTGAGTTAAAACTCGATTTCAATTATTAGGTTTGTCTGCGCATCGTCATCTTGCCATGCTTACCAAATTTATTAGCAACCATAACGTGAAAAATATTTGACTCCAAAAACATATAACATAATGTAAAGGACTAGCTCACACTGTCCACGCCGAGGGGACTTCAGACTCAATTTACAACTATGACCATAATAGAAGGCAATTGATGTCTCCGCTTCACATTCATGTGTTCCAACTCCTTAGCAAATACACACCTTAATACCAAGTAATTCTAACAACAGGGAGGAACCACAATATGCTACTACAGAATCTCAAGTACTGGGGAATCTCGGATTAATCCTCGGCATGAATTCGTGCGTTAAAATCAAGAGACAATGAACGCCTTACATAACTTTCTCCGATGAACTTTTCTCTAGCCGATTTCCTATTTCAATGATCAGCCTTCAACCTCCTTAATCCAGTGGGTTTATAGTCAAATGAAAAGCTTAATCTATAGGATAAAATTCAGCTAAAATAACTAAACAATGCAAGTCACAATAGCAACAACAACACACAGCAACATCAACAACATTTAGCCATTTTCTCAACTAGTTTTCACTAAATTTTAAGGGAGAAACAAGAGGAAATTTTACCTTTTTTCTGCTGTAATTCTTCCCCTCAATATGAAGTATAATTCCAGCAAAATAAACAGGCAAAAATCCTAAGGAAAATGAGCAATATTTCGCTCACAAACAGTCCATTGGCAGCTCACTTAGCTGCCAATTTCCAGATTTTTGCTTTACAATTTAAGAGGTTTAAAAGAGGTGAAATACTTACCTTTTGCTGGGGATATGTTCTTGGCTAAAAATAGGATTAACTGACCTCAACTTATTGTCCAAAAATACAGCAACCTTGCTGTCCAAAACACCAAAAAAGAGTTCACCAACACACCTCCAACTTCTAGTCTTGTAATAAAAAATTCAAGCAAGGATAGTAGTAGAATCCTTACCTTTTATACTTGTGTTTAATTCCTACCAAGAGTGAACGTATATGTAGCTTAGGGAAACTTCAAAAATGCAGAAAATTCACCACAGCAACACTCCCGAGTGCAGCCAAAACAGCCACCAACACACCACATTCACCTTATGGTAGATCCCCTTCACTTAGCTTTAGTTTAATGGAGTTTAGCTTAGTGTTTTCCTTAGTTATTTGCTGGAAATTTGAGAGAATTTCAGAGGATAAGTAGGCACCTTAATTCTGGAAACATTGAAAATGATTTGATAAGTCATGACTTAAAATATTAAGCAAGTTGGGCGGTGGCCGTTTTTAGGGCGGTGGCCTCCTTACTACCGGATAGTGTCATGGTAAAACGTCTATAATTTTTTACTCCAAACTCCGATTGATGAGCAGTTTGATGTTATAAAAACTAGACTCAAATACCTTTAATTTGATAGGTTGTGGGGCTTCTAATTCATTACATACTAGGAGATATGATTATTTAAAGTTTACCCTTAGTTATGACTTCACGTACTCTTCGGTTTTCCGTTCGTACACATTTCCCTTGTTATCACTGGATAATATAAAACCCGTACTTCCCTTAACATATCATACAAAACATCAAATAATTACCAAAAATTTTTGAGGGTGTAATAAGTTATTTTACTCCTTGTGTATGGTTTCTCTCACTTACTCAGTATATTCAAAGTACTGACGCATAACTTTTATGTTATATTGTTTTATCTTACAATTGAAAGATCTCAATCACAGCCTCGTTAGCAGATCACTCTCAAAATATTTTAGCTTCACCATTGGTGAGTCCTCATTTTTCGAGGACGTGGATTATTTCATTCAGTTCTATTTTCTTTTATTTAGACTTGAAGTTAGCTGGGGGCTTGTCCCATCAACTCATCAGTTGTAGTTGGCTTTCAGATACAGACATGGTTGAAGACTTTCAGCTTTGTTGCAGTTGATTTAAACTTTATGATTCATCTTTGTTTTCATAAATGTTTTATATTATTACTTTAAAGCTTCCTCCATGTGTTATTCAAAATGTCAGTGTTATGGTAGACCATGGGTTGACTTAGGGTTACTTGTGACTCAAGGTACCGTGTCCCATCCAGGGTGTAGACTTGGGGTGTGACAAACTTGGTATCAGAATCAGGTTTAGAGTATCCTCAGATGTCTAAAAGCCTCATCGAGTAGAGTCTTTTTCATGGGTGTGAAGCACGACAAACTTATGACAGAGAGGCTATGAGATGTTATTAGGAAAACTCGCTTTTATTCATATTCTTTATCGTTCTTTAAAATTCAATTCTAGAGTCGTTCTTCTAACTCGTGCTCTTTTTTTTCAGTGAATCATGCCTCCGCGATGTGGTAACGGAAGAGGGACGGTAACACTCACCGACCTGCTCCACCTGCTCCAGCCGCCCCTCAGGATGACTCAGTGTCCATCGTAGAGTTCAGGGCAGCTATCCATCTGCTCGCACAGATAGGTACCAATCAGGTGAACCAGTAGGTGGTTCCGATAAACAACAATGGGTCCACAGTATTTTTCTAGGTTCGGGACTTCAGTAGGATGAACCCTCCAATTTTCCACGTATCTAAGGTGGGAGATAACCCACAGGAGTTTGTGGATGAGATTAGAAAGACCACCCGGATCATGGGTGTTAGTTCCTCGAAGAGTGTCGACTTGGCTGCCTATCAGCTGAAAGGGGTAGCCCATATCTGGTATGAATAGTGAAAGGAGGGGAGACCAGCAGGAGCAGGACTGGTGGAATGGGAGGATTTCACTACAGCCTTCCTAGAAAGATTCTTTGCCCAGGAGCTCAGGAAGGCTAAGGTGGTGGAATTCATGAACCTGAAGCAGGACAACATGATAGTAGAATAATATGCACTGGAGTTCCCCAGGTTATCTAAATATGCTCCAGAGATGGTAGCCAAGCCAAGGGATCGCATGCTGAAGTTTGTGAATGGAGTTTCAAATTTGGTCCTTAAGGAGTGCAGGAAAATAATCCTTATCAAGGACATCGATCTCTCCAGCATCATAGTTCATGCCTAGCATATTGAGGCAGAAAAATTAAAAGATTTGGAGAGGGAGAGCAAATGAGCAAGAACCGGCCAATCAGATTATGGCCATCCGAGGTCTGGTGGTAGTAGCTGCTCATAGCAGCAGTAGCAGCAGCGGGCTCCAAAACCTAGTTCAGCCAGTGTCCCTACCTTTTGGTACCACAAGGATTGAAAGAGTGGAGCATCTGGCTCTCAGTCCCAGAGCTATAGCGCCAGTAATCGCTACCCAACTTGCCCTAAATGTGGAAAGAACCATCTAGGGGAGTGTCTTCAGGGTCGAGAGGGTTGTTTTGGTTGTGGACAGCTTGGTCATCTCCATAAAGAATGCCCATCAGCTGGACAGGGGAGATCACAATCCACGGCTTCAACAGCTCCAACAGGCCGACCAGCTCAGTAGGTCAACACTTCAGGTATGGATGATAGTGAGCGCCAAAACCATTTTTATGCATTGTTTTCTCGTCAAGATCTGGAGAGCTCACTCTACGTGGTCACAGGTATGTTACACCTTTTTCATCCAGATGTGTATGCCCTCCTAGATCTAGGAGCCACACTTTTGTTCATGACTCCCTATATAGTAGTCTAGTTTGAATTATCAGTCCAAAGGTCCTCTCAGAACCCTTCTCAATCTCCACCCTAGTTGGAGAGTTAGTTAGAGCCAACAGAGTGTATAGAAACTGTCGGTCTCAATATTGAACAGTCATTCCAGCTGATATGGTAGAGTTAGACATGGTTGAATTCGAACTCATTCTTTGAATGGATTGGTTACACTCTGGTTATTCCTCAGTCGACTGCAGAACAACTAGGGTCGTCAGGTTCCAGTTCCCTAGTGAGCCAGCTTTAGAGTGGACAGGCAGTAGTTTAGTGCCTAAGGGTCGGTTTATTTCCTACCTTAAGGCCAGAAAGCTTATTTCCAAAGGGTGCATTTATCATTTAGTTCAGGTCAAAGATTCCAGTTCTGAGACCCCAACTATCTAGTTAGTCCCAATTTCAGGGAGTTCCCTGATGTGTTTCCCGAAGATCTTCTTAAAGTCCCTCCTGAACAGGAAATAGACTTCGGTATAGACCTTCTTCCATATACTCAGCCAATCTCCATCCCTCCTTACAGAATGGCTCCAGCTGAGCTTAAGGAGTTTAAGGAGCAGCTAAAAGACCTTTTTGATAAAGGTTATATCAGACCACACATCCCTCCCTAGGGTGCCCCAGTATTATTCGTGCGAAAGAAAGACGGTACCCTCAGAATGTGCATCGATTACCATCAATAGAACAAGGTCACAGTCAAGAACAGGTATCCCTTACCCAAGATTGACGACTTGTTCGATCAGCTTCAAGGAGCCAGTTGTTTCTCCAAAATCAATCTCAGGTCGGGGTATCATCAGTTAATGGTCAGAGAGTGTGACATACGGAAAATAGCTTTTAGGACTCGGTATGGTCACTACGATTTTTTGGTTATGTCCTTTAGATTGACAAATGCCCCAACGACTTTTATTGACCTGATGAACAGAGTCTGCAAGCAGTATCTGGATATGTTTGTCATTGTATATATCAACTACATTTTGGTATACTCTAGAAATGGGGAAGATCATATTAATCACCTGAGGATAGTGCTTCAGACACTCAGAGACCGCTAGTTGTTCACCAAGTTTAGCAAATGCGAATTCTGGTTGAAGTTTGTGACTTTCCTGGGTAATGTGGTCTCGGGTGAGGGTATTTAGGTAGATCCTCAAAATATAGCAGTGGTGAAAGATTGCCCCAGACCTACCTCCCCAACCGAAATCAAAATTTTCTTAGGTCTAGCCGGTTATTACCGATGTTTCATGGAAGGTTTTTCCTTTATAGCATCCCCTATGACTAGGTTAACTTAGAAGAAGGTGAAATTTCAATGGTCAGATGCATGTGAGAAGAGTTTCTTGGAGATAAAAAGTCGAGTCACCACCTCTCTAGTGTTGACCCTACTGGAAGGATCAGATGGGTTTGTAGTCTATTGCGACACTTCCAGAGTTGGACTCGGTTGCGTTCTGATGCAGCGGGGCAAGGTGATAGCCTACGCCTCCAGATAGCTCAAGGTTCATGAAAATAATTATTCGACTCATGACCTGGAGTTGGCAGTGATTGTGTTTCTGTTGAAAATATGGAGACACTACCTGTACGGGGCTCACGTGGATGTTTTCACCGATCACAAGAGCCTTCCATATGTGTTCATTTAGAAAGACTTAAATCTTCGTAGAGAAGGTGGTTGGAGCTACTGAAGGAATATGACATGAGCGTGCTTTATTACCCGGGAAAAGCCAATATGGTGGCTGATGCCCTAAACAAAGTTTCTATGGGGAGCGTGGCTCATGTTGAGGAAGGCAAAAATGAGCTGGCAAAGGATATCCACACATTAGCTCAATTGGGAGTAGAGTTGGTTGATACAGCTGAGGGCGGAGTAGTGGTGCAGAGTGGATCAGATTTCTCATTGGTAGTTGAATTTATGTCAAGGTTGGATGAAGATCCCATACTACTTACATTGAAGGAGGCGGTTCTCAAAAAAGAAGTGGAGGCTTTCTCCCAAGGGGGAGATGGTGTACTCCGTTACCAGGGTATATTGTGCGTACCAGATGTGGGTGATTTTAGAAAGAAGATACTGGCTAGAACACATAGTTTGAGATATTCCATCCACCCAGGGGCTACTAAGATGTACCGTAATTTACGGGATATTTACTAGTGGAACGGCATAAAGAGAGACATCGCTGAATTTGTAGCTAAGTGCCCGAACTACCAGCAAGTCAAAGTAGAACACTAGAGATCGGTAGGTATGACTTAGGATATCAGCATTCCCACATGGAAGTGGGAATAAATAAATATGGATTTTATTATGGGTTTACCTCAGACTCATCGACAACATGATTCAACCTGGGTGATAGTAAACCGGATGACTAAGTCAGCACACTTTCTCCATGTTAAAACTACAAATTCAGCTGAGGACTATGCTAGGCTTTATATCTGAGAGTTGGTCAGATTCATGGGGTGCCCTTGTCCATTATCTCAAATAGAGGTACCCAGTTAACCTCACTTCTGGAAGTCCTTTCAGAAGGGAATTGGCACCCAGGTAAAGTTCAGCATAGCTTTTCACCCACAGATAGATAGACAAGCAAAGCGACTATTTATACCCTAGAAGATATGTTGAGGACGTGCATGATCGATTTCAAGGGCTTTTGGGATGATCACTTGCCTTTCATCGAATTTGTGTACAACAACAGCTACCACTCTAGTATCCAGATGGCCCCATTTGAGGCATTGTATGGCAGGAGGTGTAGATCTCCTATCAGGTAGTTTGAGGTTGGTAAAGCTACTTTAATCGGGCTAGACGCAGTTCATGAAGCTATGCAGAAAGTACATCTCATCAGAGAAATATTGAAAACAACTCAAAGTCGTCAGAAATCTTATGCTGATGTGAGGAGAAGAGAATTGGAGTTTGCAGTGGATGACTAGGTTTATCTGAAAATTTCACCCATGAAAGGGGTGATGAGATTTGGGAAGAAAGAAAAGCTTATTCCGAGATATGTGGGACCCTATATAATTCTGAAGCGAATTAGAAAGATAGCCTATGAGCTGGNAATTACCTTTAGAGTTGGCATCTGTGCACCCAGTATTCCATGTGTTACTATTGAAGAAATGCATCGGTGATCCAACATCAGTTGTGACATTGTACTATGTGGGAGTGAGAGATAGTCTCTCTTATAAAGAGACCCAGTTCAGATCCTTGACTGTCAGGTTCATAAGCTGAGGAACAAGGAGGTAGCTTCAATCAAAGACTTGTGGAGAAATTAGCATGTAGAAGGAGCTATATGGGAAGACAAAGCAGATATTATAGCTAGATACCCACACTTATTCCCTTCCAGTTCAGCTCTGGCATCAAGTACTACAATCCTCCTCAATACGCTATTCAGTTTTGTACTCACCATCTCTATTTAGAATTTCTATGTGCATTCTAGTTGCATCAGCTCTATTAGAACGGTTAAGTCAATTCATAGTCAGTTACTCCTTCAAAAACCAGCTCATAGTCTCAGTCTAGAAATCTCAACTTTTTCCTAGTTTTCCAGCAGTTTTAGTCTTCATTCGAGGACGAATGATCCCAAGGGAGAGATATTGTAACACCCAAAAACTTTCCTAGACCAGACTCAGACAGTTAAAGAAAATTCAAAAGAAAAACCAGAAAAAATGTCTCAGAATGACTGAGACAATGAGTTGTGGTCAGCTCCAATGACTCATTGTGTCAGTTGTGGTGAGCATGTTGTAGTCTCTCGGGAACCCACAAGACAAGGAACAACCCATTGTGAGAAACAATGAGTCGTACTATCAATCGTGGTTTCCCCAGCTCAAAAATCCTTTCCAGGACCCCACGAATCAACCAACGAATCGTTGTCAGAAATAATGACCCATTATGGGAATCGTCGGGTGAAATCCCTAATATCCCATTCCAGTAAAGACGAGAGGAAACAACAACTCATTGTTTCCAATAACGAGTCGTTGTCAGCACCTGTCGTGTCAACTTAGACATTTTCAGAAAATCTTTCCAATTAACCTAACGACTGGAAACGACGACTCGTTGGTAACCAACGAGTCGTTATGTCACCTGTTGCCTAGCCTACCAGTTTTCCTTGTCTAGTGGCCACGGGAGGAACCAACAACCCGTTGGTTCATCCAATGAGTGGTGTTACACCCTAAGAGTTCCCAAGATTTAAAAACCCAGAGTTGAAAGGAGCTGAGTAGTAAATCTGCAAAGTGGCCTCAGAACGACTCATCCAACGAGTCGTTAGTCCCTCTAACGGGTCGTGGAAGCATTCTTTAGGTGGGAAAAAGGGTTTCTAGTCATTGGAAATGGATGATCGTAACGGGTCGTTGGAGCAAGTAAAAACCCGTGGTGTCAATCATAGGAAGGCTCTTAAGGCTTGGACCAATGGGGGTGACAGAAGGATATTACGAGTCGTTAGGTGTGGTAACAACTCGTCACATCAGTCGTTAGATGAGAAGAGTTGAAGTCGTGAAGTAGTTGCTAGTGTACCTAATGAGTGGGTTCAACGAGTCATTAGAGGAAGTAATGACTCGTCACGTTGGTCATGGGTTGAAGGAGCTGAAACTGTTAAACAGACAGTGCACCTAACAAAAGGTCACCAAGAGTCGTGGTTAGGACCAACAACTCGTGGTGAGGGTCGTCGTCCCAGGTCGATGAATTTTTCATGTTTTCTCAGGGGTAATTTGGTAAAATGCTACGCTCCCATTTCTTAAGTGGCGTCGTTTTAAGCTTTTTAGGGGACTTTTTTAACGGTGTTTCTAAGCCTAATCTCTCATTTCTCCCAAAATACTCTCTCTTAAAACCTTCTTCCTTCCCTCTCTCAAGTTCAAGGACCCTTCAAGGAAGTTTTCAAGGACTTCAAGGTAAAGCTCAAGCGGGTGATTCTTTGAAGCAAGTATGCGGGTCTTTCAACAAGGATAATCTTCCATCATTGTGCACCAAAATGCTTTATCAAAATGCACAATTTCAACTATACTAGAAAAGCATGACCTATGGTTTGTGTGATGGGTGATTTTGTCTATAATTCTCTAAATTCCAATATCCATTATGATTATGAGATTAATTATGATGTAGAATAATTGGGTTGCCTTGAATTATCTGCTAGATGATGAGAAAGGTGTGAGATTATTGAATGTCTTCATAAAATGACTTGAACTTTGAATGAGGCTTTGTTATTGTTCACTCAATTATCGTAATTACTTACATCCATGTTTAGATATGTGAAGATCGAATGATTGTTTCTAAGAACTTGAATATGCCATTAATAGACGTGTCGAGAAGAAATTAAAGTTATGGGCTTGAATATTTGAAAGTAAAAATATGCATGTACCTTATGTTTTTGATGGAATTGGTTAGGTATCGGGTAAATTTATGGTAATGTCCTAATTAATACATCCCTTTAATGAATTGGAGTAAATCTGGAAATGGGTCTTATGAAATAAAAATGTATGTTCCTCCCATGAACTTGTTGCAAATGTATAGGTTATAAGTTAAGTATATGGCTTCCCATAAATCTAGAATATATGAATAAATGTATTCATGTTAAGGTACAGATTGAATCTATGGATCATAAATGACTCTATGATACATGTTGAATTATATGAAGTCGGAACTTAATGAGGTGGAAGTATAATGCATGATGTGAATCTATAGATACTCACTAATATAAGATGTTTGACGAAATATTGATGCGGCTCTATGATGATAAAGCATGAAATTGATATTTTCAAAATGTTGGGCTTGTTGTTAGTAGAAAGTAGCCCCGATCATTCTAAAATGAATGATGTATGATAGAAGTAGTGTATGTTTATGTTTCTGACTAGTTGTAGTAGCATTGACCAGATAGATGATGTCAGATCAGTACTCCATAAGTCCTAGTTAGCCATGGATCCTTCATAGCCAAGAATGTTTCCCTTGGTCAGTCGGGATCCTCAATAGTAGAGAGTGACTCCCTAGCTCAGTCGGGATTTTCCATAGCAGAGTGTAACTCCCTAGTTTAGTTGGGATCCTCCATAGCAGAGAGTAACTCCCTAGTTCAGTCGGGATTCTCAAAAGCAGAGAGTGACTCCCTAGTTCAGTTGAGATCCTCAATAACAGAGAGTGACTCCCTAGCTCAGTAGGGATCCTCCATAGCAAAGAGAGATTCCCTAGTTCAGTCACGTTCCCGCATAGTAGAGAATAACTTTCTTAATATAGCTTGTACCCTCCATAGTAGAGGATGACTCCCTTAGTTATGTGATCAGCATGATCGAGTTCTATATAATTCACATTTCAAATTATAACAGATTTAATATGATGAGAATCAGTCTCAGTTATTAGTAGGGATCCAATATAGTGCTCGATCAAGATTCATCTCTTATAAATGTTCAGAACTTGGCCCTTACGCATGAGTTAGATGATGTTGCATAAAATGAGATCCAAAGGAAAGTGGCATGTATACATATGAGTATGTGAATCATAAAAGGATAGTGGTATATCAAATCATTTATGTTGATGTATTTGGTTAATTCCTTATCGTATATTTGTTTATTTAATTATCTATGTTATCCCACATGCTCAGTACATTCCATGTACTAACCATACGCCTTTTGTGCTATATCGTTTCATGATATAGATTCAAATTTCCAGACTCAGCCTCGTGATTGGATACGCTTCATTTTCCTCTCAGCTGCTAGTGGTGAGTCCTCATTCCCCAAGGATGTGATTTATGTTCATACTTTTTTATGTTCAGTTTTAAGATTTTAGGAGTTAGCTGGGGGCTTGTCCTAGCAACTCATTAGTTTAGTAAAAGGCTTTCAGACTTGTCTAGATAGATTTAGCATTGTATCAAGTGTTGCTACATTTGAAATTATGGTTATTTATTAGACTCTTGCAGTTAGCTTCCACTTATCCATGTTGTTGGTTGTTTCTATTGTTAAGGGATATGCTATGATTATGCCATGGGTCGACTTGGGGCCTTTCGGGGTTTCTTGTCCCGTGTTACGATCTGGGTCTACGTTCAGGTCGTGACAAACTTTGTATTAGAGTGAGGGTTTAGAGTGTCCTAAGGTGTTTGAAAGCCGTGTTTAGTAGAGTCTTCTTCATGGGTGTGAAGTGTACACTTATAACGAGGAGGCTACGAGACGTTTTAGGAATGTACCCTTTTCTTCGTGATTCTTATAGTGCATAGAGTATGAATCCCTAAATAGTTCCTTCCCTAACTCGTGTTTTATGCGCTCACAGATAATGCCTCCTAGATAAGAAAATGGAAGGAGAAATGGTAATGACCGCCAGCAGGTACCACCAGCCCCGATGAACCCAATGGACGACCATGTTACCCATGCCGAGTTCTAGGAAACTCTTAATATGTTAGCACGGGCCGTGACCGCCTAATTAATTAGCAAGCAATGCCTCGTATTCCCCAGAATGGGAATGTAGCAGTGACAAGGGTGAGGGATTTACTCCTAATGAACCCACCTGAGTTCTTGGGACAAAAGGTAGACAAGGACCCGTACGAGTTCTTAGAAGAAATTCAGAAGATTACCCACATCATGGGGGTTATGGGAATCGAGAGCGCAGACTTAGCCTCCTACCAGCTAAAAGAAGTTACTTATACATGGTTTTGTCAGTGGAGGGACAGTCGAGGGATTGGAGCAGGCCTTGTAGGTTGGGATGAATTTAAGACTGCGTTCCTGGACAAGTTTTTTCCTAGAGAGTTGAGAGAGGCTAAGGCGGCAGAGTTCATCAACCTGAAACAGAATGACATGATAGTTCAAGAGTACACGTTGGAACTTACTCGATTATCCAAGTATGCCTCGGAGATGGTAGCGGACCAAAGGGCCCGAGTGAGCAGGTTCGTGAATGGAGTGTTAGACTCCTTGATTAAAGAGTGCAGGACTGCCATGTTGCAAAGGGATATAGACTTTTCACGTTTGGTGACATTTGCACAACAAATGGAGGCATAACAGGAGAAGGAAAATGAGAGAGAGGACTAGAGGGCTAGGATAGGAGATTCAGAGTTCTCTTCACCAAGGAAAAGTGGTGGACACCGCTCACTTTCCCAGCAGAAGTTGGCAGCCCCAGCATTTTCAACAATCAGTGCTCCGTATAAACCTAGAGTAAGGGAGATTACGTATCTGATGTGTACCAGTTGTGGAAAGCACCACTTGGGAGGATGTATGGCCGGGTCGGATGTTTGTTTTTGGTGCGGCCAGTTGGGCCATAAGCACCGAGATTGCGCAGCAGCAAAGAGAGACGAGAGTAAATCCTTGGCCATTTCTACAGTAGCACCGATAGCCCATTCATTTCAGCAAGGTGCATCATCTAGCTTGGGTGGCAGACGTCATCAAAACCGCTTCTATGTTGTAGCAGCACACCAAGATAAGGGAAAGTCGCCAGTAGTGGCAACAAGTATGTTGTGAATCTTGCATAACTTTTTCATGTTGTTAGCCCCTGAACCCCAATACTAAATAAGGAGCTATAAGTTGTTGTTGAGAAGAAGTTGTTGATGTGTGATGTGAATAACTGTTAATGTTAGACTAGCTGTGATGGTTAAAGGTTAAGGGGGAGCTACTAGTTAGTGAATTAGTCCCTATCTTGATGAATATTCAGGAGCCTTAGAATGATGGCTTTAAGCTAGGGGTATATGGTAAACGTGTGAGATTAGTCCGATCTTGGTTATGATAGTAGGGGAGTCCTTACCCTAACAGTCATGGTATATAAATCCCTTCAGGTTCAGATAATCTCTCTAGTAGTTCGGTTGAAGCTATGTTATGCCCATCCCTATGTGCATATTCCCAGAGGTTCTAGATAATCATTTCAGATAGAAATGCCGATATTACTTTACGAATCCTTTAAGTTCATTTCCGGGTTATGAATCAGTTATGTGTGTTAATTCATGTTTCCCAGTGTGATAGCCTCAAACTTAGTATTTAGAAGTTTCTTAGTAGCTCAGTAGAATTAGATTATCTCATGTATGTGCTCAGTTATAGATGTCGTGAATGACTCGTGGTCATGAATTCCTTACCCTCAGTTAGATTAGATATCATGAATTCTAGCTTAGTATCAAGAAGCTATTTGAGAGTGAAGGTTCGTTCCACATATGTTACTTCCAGCTAATGGGGAAGAATCCTTTTCAGTGTTCTATCTAGTTCCATGTTAGTTTCATGTCCCTTGGTATCTCTTGTGCCATGGTATGCATGTTCAATGTAGATATCCAGTTTTGGTGTGTAAGGTTAGCCCGCAGTTAGATACCCCATTGGTGTTAGCTGTGATTGACTGATTTTGGGATTTCAGTTTCTTCTCTATCTTTTCAGTATGTTCATCCAACATTCGAGGACGAATGTTCCCAAGGGGGATATATTGTAACGCCCCAAAAGTTCCCAAGATTTAAAAATCCGGAGTTGAAAGGAGCTCAGTAGTAAATCTGCAAAGTGGCCTCAGAATGACTCATCCAATGAGTCGTTAGTCCCTCTAACGGGTCGTGGAAGAAATCGTTAGGTGGAAAAAAGGGTGGCAACAGATGGTCGTAACGGGTTGTTAGAGCTAATAAAGACCCGTGATGTTAATCATGGGAAGGCTCTACAGGCTTGCACTAGTGTGGGTGATGGAAGGATATGACAAATTGTTAGGTGTGGCAACGACTCATCATGTCAGTTGTTAGAAGGGAGAAGCTGAAGCCGTGAAATAGTTTCCAGCGTACGTAACGAGTGGGTTCAACGAGTCTCTAGAGGAAGTAACGACTTGTCACGTTGGTCGTGGGTTGAAGGAGCTGAAACGGTGCAAGTAGACCAGTGCACCTAACGGAAGGTCACCACGAGTCGTGGTGAGGAACAACGACTCATGGTGAGGGTTGTGGTCCCAGGTTGACGAATTTTTCATGTTTTCTCAGAGGTAATTTGGTAAAATCCTATGCTCCTAGTTTAAGTGGCGTCGTTTTAAGCCTTTTAAGGGACGTTTTTAAGGGTTGTTCTAAGCCTAATCTCTCATTTCTCTCAAAATACTCTCTTTGAAACCCTTCTTCCTTCCCTCTCTCAAGTTCAAGGACCCTTCAAGGAAGTTTTCAAGGACTTCAAGGTCAAGCTTAATCAGGTGATTCTTTGAAGCAGGTATGCGGATCATTCAAAAAGGATAATCTTCCATCCTTGTGCTCCAAAATGTTTTATCAAAATGCCTAATTTCAACTATTTTAGAAATGCATGACCTAGGGTTTTTGTGATGGGTGATTTTGTCTATATTTCTCTAAATTCCAATATCCATTATGATTATGAGATTAATTATGATGTAGAATAATTGGGTTAGCTTGAATTATGTGTTGGATGATGAGAAAGGTGTGAGATTATAGAATGTCTTCATAAAATGACTTGAACTTTGAATGAGGCTTTATTATTGTTCATTCAATTATCGTAATTACTTGCATCCATGTTTAGATATGTGAAGATCGAATGATTATCCCTAAGAACTTGAATGTGCCATTGATAGACGTGTTGAGAAGAAAATAGAGTTATGGGCTTGAATAATTGAAAGTAAAAATATGCATGTCCCTTATGTTTTTGATGGAATTGACTGGGTATGGGGTAAATTTATGGTAATGGCCTAATTAATACATCCCTCTCATTAATTGGAGTAAATCTCGAAATGGGTCTTATGAAATAAAAATGTATGTTCCTCCCATGATCTTGTTGTAAATGTATAGGTTATAAGTTAAGTATATGACTTCCCGTAAATCTAGAATGTATGAATCAATGTATGCATGTTAAGGTACGAATTGGATCTATGGATTATAAATGACTCTATGATACGTGTTGAATGATATTAAGCCGGAACTTAATGAGGTGGAAGTATAATGCATGATGTGAATCTATAGATACTCACTAATGCAAGATGTTTGAAGAAATATTGGTGCGGCTCTATGATATGAATTATTATGATAAAACATAAGATTGATATTTTTAGAATGTTGGGCTTGTTGTTAGTAGAAAGTAGCCCCGATCCTTCCGAAATAACTGATGTATGATAAAAGCAGTGTATGTTTATGTTTCTGACTAGCTGTAGTAGCATAGACCAAATAGATGATGTCAGATTAGTACTCCTCATGTCCTAGTTTGTCAGGGATCCTCCATAGCCAAGAATGTTTTCCTTGGTCAGTCGGGATCCTCAATAGCAGAGAGTGACTCCCTAGCTCAGTCGGGATCCTGCATAGCTGAGAGTAACTCCCTAGTTCAATCGGGATCCTCCATAGCAAAGAGTCACTACCTAGTTTAGTTGGGATCCTCAATAGCAAGGAGTGACTCCCTAGTTCATTTGGGATCCTCAATAGTAAAGAGTGACTCCTTAGCTCAGTAAGGATCCTCCATAGTAGAGAGAGATTCCCTAATTCAGTCAGGTTCCTCCATAGTAGAGAATAACTTTCTTAATACAGCTGGGACCCTCCATAGTAGAGGATGACTCCCTTAATTATGTTATCAGCATGATCGAGTTCCGTATGATTCACATTTCAAATTATAACAGATTTAATATGATGAGAATCACTTTTAGTTATCAGTAGGGATCCAGTACAGTGTGTGATGCTAGATCCAGATTTAGCTCTTATTAAATCTTCAGAACTTGACCCTTACGCATGAGTTCGATGATGTTGCATAAAATGAGATCCAAAGGAAAGTTGCATGTATACATATGAGTATGTGAATCATAAGAGGATAGTGGTATATCAAATCAGTTATGTTGATGTATTTGGTTAATTCCTTATCGTATATTTATTTATTTAATTATCTATGTTATCCCGCATGCTCAGTACATTCCAAGTATTGACCGCACGCCTTTTGTGTTATATCATTTTATGAGATAGATTCAGGTTTCCAGACACAGCCTCATGGTAAGATAGACTTTATTTCCCTCTTAGCTTCTAGTGGTGAGTCCTCATTCCCCGAGGACGTGATTTATGTTCATACTTTCTTTATGTTTCAGTTTTCAGATTTTAAGAGTTAGTTGGGGGCTTGTCCTGGCAACTATCAGTTTAGTAGAAGGTTTTCAGACTTTTCTAGATAGATTCAGCGTTGTATCAAGTGTTGTTATATTTGAAATTATGGTTATTTATTAGACTCTTGCAGTTAGTTTCCGCTTATCCATGTTGTTTGTTGTTTCTATTGTTAAGTGATGTGATGTGATATGATTATGCCATAGGTTGACTTGGGGCCTTTTCAGGTTTCTTGTCCCGTGTTATGATTCGGGTCTACGTTCGGATCGTGAAACGTGGTGACCCCCATTGACAGATCCGGTGTCTTCTCGTCCCAGGAAGTGGAACCAACAAGAGGTCCCAACAAGTCGTGGTCTCAACCAATGACTGGTTGAGTGACCCATTTGGACCCTGTAGCCAGTTTTCAGATTTAATTCCTAGGGTTACTTTTCTAATTTCCCACCTACTTAGTCCCTAAACTACATCATTTTGGATTTTAATTAGGGGTTTTAGAGGGGGTAACCGACGGTTTCTCTCATTTTCTTATCCCTTCAACAGTTAGGATGTAAAGTTTCTCTCAGAAAGGCTAAGAGCAGAAGTTAAGGAGATCAATCCTTCTCAGATTTTTCAAGGAATTCTCTTAGGAATTTCCATCACCGGGTAAGTGAAAATTCAACAAGGGAATAGTTCTTTCTTTATGTCCCCAAAATTCTTCTTTATCTTCTCTATCAGTTCTAGCCCTGAAACTTTCGAATGTGAAGGAATTATCTGTCAGACTTCTTTTAATTCATGTGGAATATTGGTTATGTTAATTGTAGATATTTTTCCAACAGTTTGTGACTATTTTGAGGACTGTCCCTGTAAAGTAAATTCTAGCCCTAGCTCTTGAATGCAGAAATACTAGAGACTTACATAAATGATTAATTATCAAAATGATTTGATTCTATTAGTGTTGGGGATTCCTATATTGTTAGTTTGTACTAAAATCTCAGTTAGATATAGGTCAATCCAGTTTCAGTCAGAATGTTATAATACTCAGTATTAATCATAAATGTCAGCTGATTAGTTTGACTATAGAAATTTTCGAATTGTCAGTAGTGCCTCCCAGTTATTAAAATTAGACTCAGTATTAGATTTTCGTGGTTCTTAATGAGGTCATGACACTTTCAAATAAGAAGCTCTGACCATCCTTAGGACCCCAACTTCATATTACAGTTTGTTCTTTAGACGGTTATGACGCTTCCAGATTAGGAGCTTTGACCAGTCTTAGAACCCAGTTACAGAATCTAGTCCAATAAGACTCTCAGGGTGCTTCCAAATAGGTATTCCTGACTTAGTCTTGGGCCCCAGTTTCGAGCTATCAACTTATTCTTAGTAGTCAGTCTAGGACTATCTAGTGGGAGTAGGACTTAGCACCGAGAAGACTAGGGTTCCAGCGCACCCAAGTTCCTAGAACTACGTTGCCAACGTAGGATAGATTTTTATTGGCCTCATGGTCCCAGACCCGTAATCACTCAGTTCATGCCTTTATACCTTGGCCAGGTATATTAGGTCCTACCGATGGGGTGTATACATCGGGCTCCACGTCTAGCTCACGTGGTTATTTGTCGGTTATAGACTCTCCCACTAGTTAGCTCAGTTCAATACAATATTTCAGATTAGTATCTCATATTTAGGGCATGTTATTGACCACTAGATAGGGTCATTTAGACAATCTCAGTTTATTACAGTTATTCAGTTGCAGCATTATCAGTTGGTCATTGCATGTCTTTTCAATTTAGTTATTTCACTCATTGTGTATGGTTTCTCTTACTTACTCAGTACATTCAAAGTACTGACACATATTTTTTATGTTGTATCATTTTATGATTCAGCTACAGGATCTCAGCCACAACCTCATTAGCAGATCACTCTCAGAAGATTTCAACTGCACTATTGGTGAGTCCTCATTTTTTGAGGACGAGAATTATTTTATTCAGTTCTATTTTCTTTTATTTAGACTTGAAGTTAGTTGGGGGCTTGTCCCAGCAACTCATCAGTTGTAGTTGGCTTTCAGAAACAGACTTGGTTTCAGACTTTCAGCTTTGGTCCAGTTGATTTAAACTTTATGATTCAGCTTTGTTTTCATACATGTTTATATTATTACTTTAAAGCTTCCGCTATGTGTTATTTAGAATGCCAGTGTTATGATAGACCATGGGTTGACTTGGGGTTACTTGTGACAAGTACCGTGTCCCGTCCAGGGTGTAGACTCGGGGCGTGACATTTCCACATGCCTTCTGAAAGGGGAATATCTACAACTATAATGTCTTTACTCATTTTCTAGAGGCCTAAATTAACATGAAAAGAGATATAACTTTCCAATTCACATTAAATATTAAATTCAAACATAAAGCAAAGACAAATCTAAGAATATCAATGAAAGATAAACTACTTTCGATGAGTGTTATTGTAGAACTCAATTATGTAGGGTTCTCCCCCTTAAGGTTTCTTTTCACCTTACAAAATAAAAAGAAATAATATATAGAATTTTCTATATCAACTGCCAACTGGGAACTATTACAAACTGATGCACATCTCTAGTTAAAACATGATATTCATTTCTAGTAGCAGCTCAAAATATAAATGCCTAAAGGTCATAGTATTGTCAGAGGAAAATGAGATATTATAATATTCAATTCATAATTATGGTTCATTCTTTTTTTCTATAATATTTATTACATTCATGTACAAGATGCAACTGGAATCTTAAAACGGAATGATAGTTAAAAGCAAAACCTTCATGTATGCTTAAGTCTGAAAATAGTCAATACCTCTGAAATATGAAATTAAACTGAAAAGCACAAAATAAATTAGAATATGTTTAGCTATCCTTACAGGCTTTTTAAAGATTGAAGGCCTCCAATCTCCTGAGGATCTCGCCTTCTAATCATCTATTGGAGAAATCACTGCAGTTCATTATGTTGAAAACATCAATCAGCAAACTCGAAGTTGCATAGTTAAAAACAACTGCGACAAATTTTAACTCCCTTGAGATCACAACTTCAAACTATAATGAACATAAAACAAGGATGACCTACTAATATTTGGCATGAATGGTACTAATAAGAAATGTCTTTTAATCTGCTTTACACTTCAGTGGTGAAATTGCAGATGTTGCTATTATTATAGTGAAATTAATCTTTAGTAGTCAAGTATGCAAAGATGAATACTCCTCCTTCATGAAAAACCTTATAGTACAAACAGATTTTAATCAGCATACATAGAGATTTAACCATGCTTAATTTTAGAAGAATGAAGTGTGGAAAAAAGAAATCAAAACAAATTCGTGATCTGGAGAAATACATTCATATTTGTAGTTATATGTTGTTGGCACTAGGAAAACAAAATGATTCGGATTGCATCATGACCCATGGGTGAACAATGGGATTTAATGTTAAAAACTAAATCAGATTTAGCTTTAGCAATCTAGTTTTTGCAACTATATCCATGCAAAGTATGAAAATTTATTTTAACGGGTCATCCTCAAAGTGAAAAACTAAAAAAATCAATCTGTCCAAACATAAAGATACTGTTTAAAACAAACCTCTTATCACTTCAACATCATGAATCTGGCATACCATTCAAAATTTCTAGTAATATGAATCAATCACACAAGTAAACTTTTCCTTTATTAGAATAACAACCTTCATTAGAATCCTAATTTTGAGATATTTGTAATCTACAGTGAAAAATGATTTATCAGACAGAATAAGTTGATTTAGTTGAGTAAACATGAAAAAAAAAAAAACCTAGGTGGTACTACCTGTGATCGTATAGTCGGATTAAAAGATGAACTTTTACAAGAAGAAACGAAGTAAACTGCCAAACATTTTTAGATTCTAGGTGATGAAGGGTATAATGAGTTGAGAAAACATAGGAAATGGATACATAAATGTTTGGCTACTTGAAACATAAAGAACCTTGAGAACTGCATGTCTTCATGCTAGTCAGACAACAACCACAAAGAATATTAGAATGGAAAAGTGCTTAAGAGCAGAAGCATATAT
>JACEIK010000735.1:285872-296478 GCA_018107945.1 Datura stramonium
ATGGCAGGTTCTAGGGAAATACTTCTGAGAGCTTTAGTGCCTGTGGATTTTGAGCCTAAATCCCCTAGCCTTTACGGATTAGTGCTTACCACGGGAACTTGAACGAGTTCGAGTTAGTATATTTTTGTGCCTAAAGCACAACAACATGAGTATACACGAATATTGTTTCAGGTTTAATTCTTTGGCCAATATGCTTCAGATAGGGTGCGGAATATGAGAAATAGAGTATATCAATTGTATTAGGTTTGTAATCCCATCTGGTTTGAGAGTGTTCTATAATGTCTACCCAGAAAGATATGACTATTTCTCGGATACAAGCACTTGCTCAGAATATAGAGGAATCTGATTCACCATCTCCAAGTACCGACAGAGAAGTAGAATAAAGAGGGGAGACCAGGTCAACAGGGTTATTTAAGGCCCCATGTAGTATTTCAAGGCCCCGGGTGGCCAGAGATTCTGTTTCTCCTAGAGATTTAGTTTCTTCTTTGTCCCTAGATTAGACTTTAGTTTCTGTTATAAGGACCATCAATAACGATCCATGGTAAAAGCAAAGGTAAAAGTGCATCTTCAGATTTAACATTGATCTTGTATTTTAAGTAGTGAATGGAAAGTGGTATTGGAATTTATCATCTGTCGTGGTAGTGTATAAATTTGCTTATGGTTAGAAAAGTTGATCGATTATGTGGTGTTAAGGAACATTTGTATTAGATTATATAAATAGATTGAGTTGAATAGGTATAGTTTGATATGAAGTAATGAATGGAAAGAATATGTTTATGAATATATGGAATGTATGTTTATGACGGAAGACAAGGATCAGTTAAAGGTGTTATGACATTCGAGGAAGATGTTTCTAAGGGGGGGACGATGTGACACCCCAGAAAATTTTTGGTGATTATTTGATATTTTTATGCTATGTTAAGGGAAGTACGGGTTGTATATTGATCGTAGATGACAAGGGAAATGTGTACCAATGGAAAAACAAATAGTATGTGAAGTTTATAAATTAGGGTCAACTTAAAATAACCATATCCCCCAATATACAATTAACTAGAAGCCCCACAACCTATCAAATTAAAGATCTTCGAGTCTAGTCTTCATAACATCAAACGGCTCATCAATCGCAGTTTGGAATAAAAAGTTATAGGCATTTTAAGGTAGGACTATCGGGCAGTGACATGGCCACCGCCCAAACACCTTTATATTGTAAGCTTTTGGTTATGAAATCATTTTCAAATTTTCTAGGTTTGAGGTTCTTGCTTACTCTCTGAAATCCTCTCTCTTTTCCTGTAGCAAAGCCTTAGAAACCAAGAGAAAATCCCTCAAGAAAACATCATCAAAACTCAAGCAAAAGTTGATTGAAGTGAAGGCAACATTGCGGTGAAGTTGTTGCTGCCTTGTAGCTTCGTTTTGGCAGTGTTGTTGCTTCGTGTTTGGGACAATTTTGAGCTAATGTTATACTCTATCTTAGTAGGAGTTGTTCATAACAAATAGTAAGTCACTTCCCTCTTTTGAAATCTCTAATAAGTGTATGAATTTTTTAAGGAAAACTAGAAGAAATTTATGGTTAGTATGTTGACTTGTTGTACTTGTTGTGCTGTTATTTTGCTGCGTTTTGGACAGCAAGACTAATTCTTTATTGGAAAGTGTTTGGAGGAAAATACTCCAATTATATCCAACAATATTCTCATGCCAAGGGTAAGTGTTTCTAATTTCTTAACTTGCCTAAAAATCCTAGCTAAAGCTAGAAGTTGGAGGTTATGTTGGGCTGCCGTAGTTGGTATGTTGTTGTTGATGTTCTGCTCGTTTTTGAAGGTTGGAATAGCTGTGTTTTTCTGAGGATATACTCTATATTTGTGGGAGTTTTTCATGATAAAGGTGAGGTAATTTCCTACCTCTATTTTCCCCCAAAGTTGTAGAAACAAGTTGAAATAAGAAATGCTAAGTGTTGCCTTATTTATTTGTGTTGTGACTGCCTATTCATGTAACATTTTGTCTGGATAAATTAGATTTAAACAGCCTTGTCACTTTGTGATAAACTTAAGTAATTTAAGGTTCTAAAGTTCTGGTTGTGCAAAGAAAGAAACGACATAAGAAAGTTCGCCGGAAAAAAGGTATGTGAGGTGCTCTTTGTCTCTTGATTTTCAAGCCCAAATTCATGCCGAGGATTAATTTGGCATTCCCCTGTACTTGAGCTTCTGTAGTAGCATATTATGGTTCTTCCTAGTTGTTAGAATTACTTGGTATTAAGTTGTATGTTTTCTAAAGAGTTGGAGCACATGAATGTAAAGTGAAGAGGGCAATTGCATTCGATTATGGTCATAGTTGTAAATTGATTCTGAAGTCCCCTCAGCGTGGGCACTGTGAGCTGGTCCTTTACATTACATTATATGTTTGTGGTTTGAAATTTGTTTCACATTATGGTTTCTAGAAAATTGGTAAACATGGCAAGACGATGACGCGCGGGCAAACCGAATAGTTGAAATCGGTTATAACTCAATAAGGGTTAACGAGGGTAACAAAATGGAATTTCCCTACAATAGTTACCTACCCTCTTATATTCATGTTTTAAGGTTCCTAGGGCCATGAGAAGATTCCTCGATCCCTCTCCCTTAAGCTAAGATACTAATTAATACGTTTCTTAATTAACCAATACGTTAAAATTGAAAGATATAACCCGAATGAGTCATTCGAATTAGTTGATGTTATAAATTTATGCATTGTAACAACATGAAGGGGTTATGATTTTGAAAGAATGCATGTGAGTTCTTGCAGTTTTCTAAAAGCTTATGCTATAAAATGATTTGTTTAGATGATTTTACTTATTATAGCGGTTTTACTTACCTTGCATACTCGGTACATTCCACATACTACCGCATACTTTCTATGCTGTATTGTTTCATGATAGAGGACCCGACTCGCAGCTTCAGCCTCGATCTTAGTCAGCTTATTCAACGTTGCACCAGTTAAGAGTTGATGAGTCCTCATTATTTGAGGTCTAGACTTTTAGTTTCTTCTATATATTTTAGTTTCAGCATTGTGGTGTTAGTTGGGGTCTTGTCCCATTAGCTCGTTCAGATTAGAGGCTTTTCAGACTTAGTCATGTATTCAGTTTTGGATGTTTATTCTTATGTGATTTTGCTTTAGACTTCCACTGATATTATATTCCTGTTTTCTTCAGTTTTCGAATGAGTTAGTTATATGCTTATGCTATGGGTCGACTTGGGGTCCCTCGGGGTCCCTCGTCCCATGTCTATGATCTGGGCCTCCATTCGGGTCGTGAAAAACTTGGTATGAGAGCCATAGGTTTGAAGTGTCCTAGGGAGTCTGAAATCCGCATTGAGTCTTTTTCATGAGTGTGAAGCGCTCCACACATATGACGAAAAGGCTACGAAACATTCTAGGAAATGTTCCAATCTTTCATGATCTATGTCGTGTGATGAAGAGTCTTTCTATCCTTCTAATTCATGTTATTCGCGATTGCAGAATCATGGCTCCTCGAAGAATGAATGGAAGGAGGAAGGAGGTTGTGAGGGCCACAAGGATGGAAACGATCATGAGCATCATCCAGCCCCACCAGTTCAGGAGCCTCAAGCACCAGAGCCAGCTGCTCATGCTGAGTTCTGAGCTGCCATTCAGATGCTTGCGTAGTCCATGACCGCTCAGGTTAATCAGTAGGTTGTAGCACATGTTCCGCAAAATGGTAGTGCAGCAGCGGTTCGAGTCAGGGACTTCTTGAGGATGAACCCGCTGATGTTTCTTGGGTCTAAGATAGATGAGGACCCACATGAGTTCGTGGATGAGGTTATCAAGATCACCATGTCATGGAGGTGAGTAGTGTTGATTGTGGAGAGTTGGCCTCTGACTAGTTGAAGGGGGTTGCACATATCTAGTTCAGTCAATGGATGGATAGCAGGGTCGCTGGAGCCAGTCCGGTCACTTGGGAGGAGTTCCATGTTGCATTCCTAGATCGATTTTTCCCTCAGGAGATGAGGGAGCTGAAGGCAGTTGAGTTCGTAAATATGAAGCAAGGGAGGATTACGGTACTAGAGTATTTCCTTAAGTTCACCCGCCTATCGAAGTATGCTCCTGAGGTAGTGGCTGACCAAAGGGCGCGAGTGAGTAGATTTGTGCATGGGATAGAAGCTTACTTGGATAAGGAATAAATGATTTCTCTTCTCCATCAGGACATGGACTTTCCTCGGATGGTGTTGTACGCCCAGTTGCTGGAGGCATCACATTCGAGAGAGAGAGGCCAAGAGGGCCAGGACTGATGATCATAGATTTCCTCAGCCTAGGTCAGGAGGTGGGCACCGTCAGTAGACCCACCAGAGATCATCCGCCCTAGCTTCACAGCCTTGAGTGTGCCATCTTGTCTTAGGCATGATCAGAGAGGGAGAAAATACGCTCCAGGGGTCAGAACAACAGGCCCACGGATTCAGGTGTTCTTGCTTGTCACAGATGTGGCCGAGGGCATGCAGGCCAGTGCTTGGCAGGTTCGGGTGCGTGTTTCAGGTGTGGGTAACCCGGAACATGCTTAGATATTTTCCAGTGGCGAGACAGGATCAGGTTGGGGCTGTGGCCCAACTTCTAGCTCAACAGTCCCACCCTCTCGCTCAACACATCAGGGGGCATCTACCAGTGCAGCTGGCGGTCAGCACCAGAACAAATTCTATTCCCTAGCATCCCATCAGGAGAAGGAGGTCTACCCAGACGTGGTTACTGGCATGTTACTAGTCTTCCTTGTTAATTTCTATGCTCTGTTAGATCAAGGGGCCACCTTGTCCTTTGTGACACCTTATGTAGCTAGTAGCTTCGGAGTCAGTCCCGATGTCTTATCAGAATCCTTTTCAGTTTCTACTCCTCTAGGTGACTCAGTTACAGCTAGACGGGTGTATAGAGATTGCCCGGTCTTGGTCCTCCATAAGGTAACCTCAGCATATCTGATAGAGTTAGCCATGACCTATTTTGATGTTATTCTCGACATGGATTGGTTGTATGCTTGTTATGCTTCCATTAATTGTAGGACCCGGTCAGTAGAGTTCAGATTTCCGGGTGAGCCAGTCTTAGAATGGAAGGGAAGTTTAGTTGTGCCTGTAGGTCACTTCGTTTCCTACCTCAAGGCCAGAAAGATGATTTCTATGGGTTTCTTGTATCATTTCGTTAGGGTCCAGGATGTTGATTTTGAGACCCCGACTATCCAGTCAGTTCCAGTGGTACGTAAGTATCCAGAAGTCTTTCTTGATGATCTGCCAGGTATTCCTCCCGAGCGGGAGATTGATTTCGACATTGACCTTCTTCCCGATATGCATCCTATATCTATTCCTCCCTACAGGATGGCTCTAGCCGAGTTAAAAGAGTTTAAGGATCAGTTATAGGATTTACTATTTAAGGGCTTCATTAGGCCGAGCCAGTCTCCATAGGGTGCACCAGTTTTATTTGTTCGGAAGAAAGATGGTTCCCTTCATATGTGCATTGATTATCGATAGTTGAACAAAGTCAATGTCAAGAACAACTACCCCTTACCCAGGATTGATGATTTGTTCGATCAACTTCAGGGCGCTAAGTGTTTACCGAAGATAATCGCAGATCTGGGTATCATCAGCTCAACGTTCGGGAGGGTGATATTGCGAAGACGGCATTCAGAACATGGTATAATCATTACGAGTTTGTGGTTATGTATTTTGGACTAACGAATGCTCCTGCAACTTTTATGGACTTGATGAACAGGGTGTTTAAGCCACATTTGGACATGTTCGCGATCGTGTTCATTGATGAAATCTTAATATACTCTCGGAGCAAGGAGGAGCATGCCGCTCACCTGAGAGTAGTGCTTCAAACCCTTAAGGATCGCCAATTGTATGCAAATTTTGGCAAGTGTGAGTTTTGGTTGGACTCCATGGCATTTTTGGGTCATGTGGTGTCTAGCGAAGGCATAAAAGTAGATTCGCATAAAATTGAGGCGGTGAAGAATTGGACCAAACCGGTGAATCCTTCGGATATTTGGAGTTTCTTGGGCTTAGCTGGCTACTACCGGAGGTTTGTTAAGGGTTTCTCATCCATTGCAGCGCTTGTGACTCAGTTGCCACAAAAGATGGTTAAGTTTCAGTTGTCGGAGGATTGTGAGAAAAGCTTCCAGGAGTTGAAGACCCGACTCACTTCAGCACCAGTGTTGACCTTACCTGAGGGTATTGATGGCTTTGTTGTATATTGTGATTCTTCGAGAGTCGGACTGGGGTGTGTGTTGATGCAGTGTGGGAAGGTAATAGCATATGCCTCGAGACAGCTGAAAGTTCATGAAAAGAATTACCCGACCTATGATCTTGAGTTGGCTGCGGTGGTGTTTGCATTGAAGATATGGCGGCATTACTTTTATGAAGTCCACATGGATGTATTTATGGACCACAAGAGTTTGCAATATGTGTTCACACAGAAAGATCTAAATCTTCGGCAAAGGAGGTGGTTGGAGTTACTTAAGGACTATGATATGAGTGTCCTTTACCACCCGGGCAAGGCTAATGTGGTTGTGGATGCGCTTTGTAGGCTCTCAATGGAGAGTGTGTCTCATGTGGATGAGGGGAAGAAGGAGTTGGTGAAAGATGTTCACCGACTTGCAAGGCTGGGAGTTAGATTGATTGACTCGACCGATGGCGGTGTGGTTGTACATTACAGGTCAAAATCGTCCTTGGTGGTTGATGTCAAGTCTAAGCAAGATGAGGATCCAATTTTGAGGAAGTTGAAGGAGGCGGTGTAGAGTTAAAAGGTGGAGGTTTTCTCCTAAGGGGAGATGGTGTGCTACGATATCAAGGTCATCTATGTGTCCTAGATGTTGATGATTTGAGAGTTCGGATATTACATAAGGCATATGGTACCAGATATTATATTCATCCAGGATCCATGAAGATGTATCGAGACTTGCGAGAAATCTATTGGTGGGATGGTATGAAGAAGGATATTGCGGAGTTCATGGCGAAATGTCCAAACTGTCAGCAAGTGAAGGTTGAACATCAGAGACCCGGAGGCATACTTAGGATATTACCATCCCCACTTGGAAGTGGGAAGAGATCAATATGGACTTCATTACAGGCTTACCTCGGACTCGTAGGCAATATGAATACATTTGGATTATCGTGGACCGGTTGACTGAGGCGGTTCATTTTCTACCGGTCAAAAATACCGACTCAGCAGGGGATTATGCCAAGTTATACATACGAGAGTTAGTTCGGTTGCATGGAGTGCCTTTGTCCATCATTTCGGATAGAGGTACCCAGTTTACCTCTCAATTTTGGAGGTCTTTTCAGAAGGGACTCAGGACTCAAGTACAGCTCAGCACGTCCTTTCATCCGCAAACGGATGGTCAAGCCGAGCGAACAATCCAGACTCTTGAGGACATGTTGAGGGAATGTTTTATGGATTTTAAAGGCAGTTGGGATAATCATTTTCCCCTGATTGAGTTTGATTATAATAACAGTTACCACTCTTGTATCCAAATGGCATCGTTCGAGGCTCTTTACGAGCGAAGGTGTAGATCTCCCATCGGATGGTTTAAGGTTGGTGAGACAGCTATGATAGGACCGAATTCGATTCATAAGGATATGGTGAAGGTTCAGTTCATAAGGGCCCGGTTGAAAGCCGCTCAGAGTCCTCAGAAATCGTATGCTGATGTGAGGAGAAGATATTTGGAGTTTGAGGTAGACGACTGGGTATTTCTAAAAGTATCACCCATGAAGGGAGTCATGCGGTTTGGGAAGAAAGGGAAACTCAGTCCCCACTATGTTGGTCCCTACCAGATTGTGAGAAGAGTTGGTGAGGTGGCGTATGAGTTGGACTTACCATCGGAGTTATCTTCGGTTCATCCTGTCTTCCATGTGTTGCTTTTGAAAAAGTGTTTGGGTGATCCAGCCTTGGTAGTTCTGATAGATAGCCTTGGGGTAAAAGACAGCCTCAGTTATGAAGAAATTCCCGTTAAAATCTCGGATCTCCAAGTTCGAAAGTTGAGGAACAAAGAAATAGTTTCAGTTAAGGTCTTATGGAGAAATCAGCATGTTGAGGGAGCTACGAGGGAAGCTGAAGTAGATATGATGGCCAAATATCCACATTTATTCTCTACTGGATCAGTTTCGACTTGAGGTATCAGTTTCACCCTAAGACTCTATCTAGTTTTCATGTTTAGTTCATGTATGCAAGTTTCTTTTATGTGTATGTGAGGTATGAGATCATTTCAGCTATGTGGTTTTATTCGGAGGTAGTCATTCCATGAAAATTTTGATTTAAAAGGATCAGTATATGGTTATGATAAATAATATATTTCTGTTTGTTGCTTGTTTCCTACATTCGAGGATGAATGTTCCTAAGGGGGAGATATTCTAATACCCCGGAAGTGCCTAGGATTAGACCCAGGAAGCTAAAAGGCAAAACTGCTGTAAGTTGGGAAAAAGGTTGCAGGGCGACAGGTATCACGACCCGTGGTAAGTAACCACGGGCCGTCGTCGATGTTCGTGGTAGGAAGTGGACTTGGTAGTAGGAAGGTACGATGGGTCATGCAACGACCCGTTGTTGGGAGCCGTGGTAAGGGAGCCCAGATCTTAGTGAGAAAGGATAGATAGTAACAAGCACCCGTTGAAGCGTATGACGAGCCGTGGTAAGGCTCGTTGGTAGAAGTTCAGAAGGTTTGGGGGGAGTAATCAACGACTAGTTAGGTACCACCTGTCAAATACACTGGCTCATCATTCACTAAAATTCAACTGGCTTGGTGACGGTTCTCCTAACGGGTCGTTAGGACTGACGATGACTCATTAGGTACCACCTCTCAAGTACACTGGATAAGCTTTACTTTCCTTCTCTAGGACCACCGCACGACTGACATGACAGCTCGTGGTTTCTGACCACGAGTCGTTACATCGGCCGTGGGGACCTCGACTCTTGCTTCATCTCAGGCCTTCCCCATGAGTCACTTGACAACTCGTTTGGCCTCTTCATGAGTCGTTAGGTGACTTGTTTTGCAACTGCTGCAAATATTTTTCCAATTTTCTCCTGATTCACTTCCGGGTCCAATTCTTGAATTCATGAGGTATAACAATATCTCCCCCTTGGGAACATTCGTCCTCAAATGTTATAAACAAGCAGAAAACCCAGAAACAACAATCACTATATATATATAGATGCTAATCATTGATTTTCAAGTCGAAAACTGACGGAACGACTACCCCCGAAGAGAACCACATAGCTGGTCAGAGTTCAGGCATTACATACATATATCATATCACAAAACAAACTTATTCGCATGAATAGAACATGAAAAACTGAATAGAGGTTTAGTGAAAAAATTTGATACCTCAAACTGAAGCTGAGCTGGTAGGGAACAAATGGGGGTATCTAGCCATCATATCCGCTTCGGCCTCCCACGTGGCTCCCTCGACATGCTGATTCCTCCATAACACCTTTACTGAGGCTACTTCCTTGTTCCTCAGCTTTTGAACTTGTCGATCCAAGATTTCAACCGGAATTTATTCATAACTGAGGCTGTCTTTCACACCAACGTTGTCTATCGGAACCACGAAGGATGGATCACCCAAACACTTTTTCAAAAGTGATACATGGAACACGGGATGAACGGAAGCCAATTTTGAAAGCAAGTCCAACTCATACGCCACCTTACCAACTCTTCTCACAACCTGGTACGGACCAACATAGAGGGGACTGAGTTTACCTTTCTTTCCAAAGCGCATGACTCCCTTCATGGAGATACCTTTAGAAATACCCAGTCGTTAACATCAAACTCCAACTCTCTTCTTCTCACATCCGCATACGATTTTTGATGACTCTGAGCGGTTTTCAGCCGGTCCCTTATCAACTAAACCTTCACCATCGCCTCATGAAACGAATCTTGTCCTACCACAGCTGCCTCACCAACCTTGAAACATCCGATGGGAGATCTGTACCTTCACCCATAGAGAGCCTCGAACGGTGCCATCTTGATACTAGAGTGGTAACTGTTATTATAAGCAAACTTAATCAAGGGCAAATAATCATCCCAACTACCTTTGAAATCCATAGCACATGCCCTAAACATATCCTCAAGAGTCTGAATGGTTCGTTCTTCTTGGCCATCTATCTGGGGATGAAAAGATGTGCTTAGCTTAACTTGAGTCCCGAGCCCTTTCTGAAACGAACGCCATAATTGAGAAGTAAACTGAGTACCTCGATTCGAAATAATAGACATGGGCACTCCATAAAGCCGAACCAGCTCCCGAATATAAAACTTAGCATAATCGTCTACTGAATCCATGGTCTTGACCAGTAGGAAGTGTGCATCCTTGGTCAACCTGTCCACCACAACCCAAATGGAGTCGTATTGCCGGCGAGTATGAGGTAGACCTGTAATGAAGTCCATAGTGATTTCTTCCCACTTCGAAGTGGGAATGGAAATATCCTGAAGTACACCTCCAGGTCTTTGATGCTCGGCTTTTACTTGCTGACAGTTTGGACATTTTTCTACGAACTCTACAATATCCCTTTTCATACCATCCCACCAATAGATTTCTCACAAATCCCGATACATTTTCGTGGATCCTGGATGAATAGAATATCTGGTACCATGTGCCTC
>JACEIK010000735.1:337875-374868 GCA_018107945.1 Datura stramonium
AAGAGAAGAAGACTGTCTCTTGCTTCTCTCTATAATTATCTCTCTACAAAATTAGTTCCTCCAAAAGTTTCCCCTCTAAAGATGAAAAAGTGTGTAAAAAAATAGGAATCTTTTCTTTTCATTATCCTGCATGGATTCCCTTTATGCCCTTAGAAGCTTCTAAATCATTCTTGTGTTATATTTGGATAGCTTTTCCCTTTTCTGTACGACATCTTTGGGAAACGCGGGTGCTTCGCAGGTCTCAGCAGCTTGTCCAGTTCAGCTTCTGCATCTACACCTATGTTTCTTAGGTTCCTAACTGCGTTACGTGGCCTCCATCGAGATTACGAGTAGTTCACTTCGGCATCTCTACTGCGTTTCACCGACGTCCAACCTGCAAAATGTAGGTCTTCTTTTTCCAGTATTTGCTCTTTGTTCAATTTCTTTTTGATGTTTGAACCTAATACCTGCAAAATCAAAGGACAAAGGCATAAAAACTTCCTAGATGAGTTGAAAAAAAAGCAAAAGCTCATGCATAAAAGCCTAATGAGTTGGTAATTACCAACTCATCAGTTTACTTGGCACTGTATCTCTCACTCCATCATTTGTTAGATTAACAGCTTGCTTAGCCTTCACACCCGCATCGACCATAATTATTCCACTCTCAGTGAAATTCACCATGAATTGGCCATCCTTCTTTGGATTTGGCACGGTATCACTTGGGAGGGTTCCCTTTATCCGAGGTTAATTTGTGATGAGAGGTGGTTCATTTGTGCCTTCAAGCGCTTAATGGAAGCCGAATAAGAACTCATTGTTTGGGCTAGGTTAAACAACGCCACTTTAATCTCTTTTTCCACACTATCCGTGGACTCGACCTTTTTTTAAACTTTTGCCAACATCTCTTTTATCTTTTTATTTCCAATATTAGTCACTCCGGGTTGTATTTGGGATGTCTCGACCTTTGGAGGGCTAAAATATGGGTTTGAACTTCTATGATATCACTCCTGTTCATGATTTTGTTCATGGTTTCCCTATCTCTCATTCCTATAGGTCCAAGATTAATTCTACCAATTACTGCAAACTTGATTCTCGTCACGAGGACGCCAAGGGCCTTGGTTGGCACCTTGATATCCCTGACGAGAACCCCCACTTTGCTAGCCATATATTGACATTCTTCTTCATATTTTGGAGGTGAAACCTCCCCTTCATATTTTATGTGGCCTTAGGTTCCTACTCCGTTCACACTCTTCGCACTAGCCACCATCACATGCTTGATCATTAGCTCAACATGGGTCATCATTTTGTCAAGGTCTCATCCCTTTCTTCATCACGTTTTCTAATTTCCATAATAATAAGGCTAGGAATGGCACCATATGAGGACACCTCAATGTCCCTATTGTGCCATGATCAGTTCATCATGGTCATCCCATCTAGGAGAGTTTGGCAAATTTATATGTTTGGTCCATCAAGGATCCACCAGCGAGATTGTCGGCCACAAACTTATTTATTGAGTCAAGGGGGCGATAGAAGGTTTAACGGAGAAATCCATTAGGCAACCCATGGTTTGAACATATTGCAACTTTTTTTTTGAAGTGGAGCAAAACCTCATGCGAGGGTTCTCCCGGGAGTTGTTTAAAATTGGTGATTTCATCTTTCATTTACAACATCCTTGAGGGAGGGAAGAACCTATCCAAGCAAGTCTCCGTAACTCCTTCCAAGAAGTAATACACCTCGGGGGCAACTCCTCTAGCAAAATAGTGGCTTCTCCCGTCAATGAGAATGGGAAAATCCTTAGCCAAATTGACTCTTGGCTATTGGTGATATTGAAGGGTTGGAAAATTTCAAGGAAGTTGTGGAGGTATCTATTAGCGTCTTCACTTGGTTACCCTCCAAACAGTCCCTTCATTTGTAGTAAATGTAGCATAGTGCTTTTCACATGAAACACCACATTCCCTACCATAGGTTGTAGGAGAATAGCACCCGTTACATCAGGAAACATTGGCTCATCATCATCTTGGTCCATGTGGTCGTCCACAGAACCCACTTACGAGTCTTGGCTCATTAAATCCTACCTAAATAAGCAGCAAAAATAACAACAAATGTATATTCACACCTGATGCTTAAATAGTTCAAATTAAAAAATAACTCTAGGCTATCAATGCCTATTCCTTGGCAACGACGCCAAAATTGTTAACGTCTAAATCCACTCCTCGCTAGGTGATCACAATATAATTTACCCAACTCTATGAGTCGGGGTTGAATCCACTAGGAATAGGGAGAGATTGCTACTAAAGTTGTATAGCAATATAAACTAAATCGTGATGTTAGGCATATTTACGTGCCCATATGCTATTTTTTATCTAGTTTTAAGTCATGTTTGTCAAATTAATTGACAATACTCTCATGTATTTTATATAAATTTTGAGTGAATGGTCTAACAGAGCAAACCTAGGTTAGAACTAAGAATGCAAGAAGCAAGTTCAATGTCTTCAAGACTTGATTTGCGGTTAGGATAAAAATGCACCTAATTCCCCTTGCTTGGTTATAAAATGGGAAGATAGCTAGACATCGACTTAGAATTGTTACATCACTGCTAATAGAAGTAGCTGTGAAACTTAGAGGTTCGAAAGTCCATAACTAAGGGGCATTAACCCCGTAAACCTCTCCAAGTAGATAAATGCACACGAATTAGGATTTCATATTGCCACTCAATGATGTAGTTGTGAGGCTAATTTGTTGTGTTTAGAGGCTCGAAAGACCAGGAATATTGCATATATCTTTTGAGACAACAAATGAATTTTCAATACTTGAACCAAGATGAATGTAGTAGCGCATGATTTTCAGGCCTTAACTATAGATGTTTCTTCTTATTGTTTTTCAATTAATTTGTGATCGTCCCTAGATTTAAAAACCAAAATCTTAAATCTTGAAAAATAAACACTTGTGAAATTTGAATTAACACTTGAACTTGATATTTCACTAAATAGACTAGTCCCCATGGGTTCAACATCTGGCTCTTCAAGAGTCACTGTATTACTTGTACGACCGTGTATGCTTGTGCGTGCACTGGGGCGCTACAAGTTTTTGGCGTCGTTGCCTTGTACTAGAAACTTTTGGGGAATTTTTAGTTTTTTTGTCACTTTTATTCTTCTGAAAGTGTTAAAAATCTTGGTCATGGTTTATAATTTTTAGGTAACAGGTTGTTCTTGCAGCAGGCTAACAAGGAATACAGAACTGGTGGATCCATTGTTGGAGCCTAAAAGACAGTTGGATTTTTTATGGAGAGAAGCTCTTGAACGGAAATTTCAGTTGTTACAAAGAGAGGTTCTTGAACGACAACACCATCCACCAGTTGAGTAGGAAGAATTGTTGCCAAAGAAAATGGCAGCTAGACTAGTTCCCGAAGTGGCAATCCCACTTACAACAAATGTGACCTCCAGCATAGAAAAATCGGAGCCTGGACACAATTTTGAGCTCAAACAGAATATGATGCAGTTGTATCACTCGAGTGGAAAATTTATTGGCATGACACATGAAGACCCACAACAACACCTACAAAACTTTCTTGAAATCAGTCACACTTTCGTCCCCACTGGAGTGCCAACTGATTATGTCAGACTTACCCTCTCCCCATTTTCACTTTTGGGAGAGGCGAAGAGGTGGTTGAAGGCAGAGCCACAAAATTCCATCACTACCTGGGATGACCTAGCAAGGAAGTTCCTCATTAGATTCTTTCCATCCAGCAAGACTGCAAAGCTTAGAAGCGAGATACTTAGTTTCAAGCAGAGACCGGAGGAAAATCTATACTTGGCTTAGGAGAGATTCGAATAATTGTTGAGAAACTGTCCTCACCATCACCAGTTTAATGAAATGTTTGCCCATACTTTTGTAGAGAGTCTAGATCCTCACACTAAAATCTTGCTACACTTTGCATCGAGTGGGAAAGCACTTGATAAGACCTATGATGAACTGTACACTCTGTTGAATAGGATTGCCCAAGGAAATCCAGAGTGACAAAGTGAATCATCTAGAGGGACATGAAAGAGAGAAACAGGGCTTATTGAGGTTGATAGTATTAATGCATTGGCAGCCCAGTTAGCTTCACTCCTGCACCAGATGATGACTCAGTTCAACAAAAAGAGTATGACACAACTGCAGGCACAGGTTAATGCAATTCAACCAGCTCTTAACTGGTGTGAGATATGTGGAAACAACAGACATGGTGTAGACATATTCGGGGCCAATACAAAGTCAATAAATTTTGTAGGTTATGTGTTGAGAGGTAATCAAAACTTTGGGAACACCTAAAGTAGTCTCAGCAACAACATTACCAGCAGCAGAATAGGTAGAATAGTGGCCAGTCTAGCAACATTGAAGAGATGTTGCAAAAGATCATGGAAACTGGACCCAAATGGTATCTTATCAGGCCAAGATGTCCTCAGACTTAAAGAACCAATAGCTAGCAACCCGCAACTTGGAGAAGCAAATAGGTCAGAACTCAGGGAGGTTTACCTAGTGATACAGATCCAAACCCCCGACAGGTCATGGCCATTCTCTGAGGAGTGGCAAGAAGTAGTCTAACTCACCATAGAAGGAGAAGAAAAATGAAGTGCAGCCAGAGTTGGTCAAACTTTGTCCATTAGCGGAAAAAAGCACAGAGAAGGATTCTGCAACATGCACATTCATCATTGCAGCAATTAAAGAGACCACCACCACCATTCCCGCAAAGGCTCAAGAAGGCAATGAGGATGCATGTTTTCAGAAGTTCTTTGATATCTTCAAAGAACTTCACATAAATTTGCCACTAATTGATGTTTTGCAGGAAATGCCCAAGTATGCTAAGTACTTGAAGAATGTGGTGGCTAACAAAGTGAGGCTGGAGGATGTCCATACTGTGGCACTCACTAAAGAGTGCAGCTTCAGGGTAATGAGCAAAATGCTCAAAAAGCTCAAAGACCAAGGGAGTTTCACCCTCTTGTACAAATAGGTGAAACATGTAGAATTAACACCTTGTGTAATTTAGAGGAAACGGTTAATTTGATACCCCTATATCTGTTCAATACACTTGGTTTGGGGAAACAAAGGCCCACAAGAGTGATGTTGCAGCTGGTGGACAAGTCCATAGTGGCCCCGGAAGGATTATTGATGACCTTCTCATCAAAGTAGGAAAATTTTATCATACCTTCTAACTTCATTATTCTAGATTTTAAGGTTGATGAAAAGGTACCCCTCACCTTGGGAAAACCATTCCTGGCTACTGGTGGAGTGATAATTGATGTAAGATCCGGCACCCTGAAAATGAGCGTAAATGATGATGAGGAGCTCTTCAGAGTATATCAGGAGATCAACCCACCCACACACTACAAAGATCATTGTAATATTAGTGTGGTGACAGATGCCAAGTGTGGGGTGGTGGATTCCATGGGTCCACTGTTGCAGGACATCCTGACAATTTAGCCCAAGTCTAGTGAAGGAAATAAGTTGATGAAAGTGATGCAGGTAAAGAGGGATAGTGTGGAGGTTGTTCCCTCTAAATACAAGAATAAGAGAAGATGGTTCCCAAACGGAAATATTCATTTTAGAATATCCTAAAAAGGATAGTTCACGTCGTGCCGCAATGGAAAATTAGGCGCTGCTTGGGAGGCAACCCAAGGGTACCATAGGTATAATTTTCTTTTTGTTTTGTTTTTGATTTTGTTTATTTTCACTTGTGCTTTTGTTTTTTTGATTCTAGAACAGATTTAGGGGAAGTCTAAGTACCCTTTGAAGAGAAAGCTAAGGAGTATGGACAAAAAGATGAGTGTGGGATCGATGACCCATGATATGAAAGTTGGACAACACATGCTGCTAGCTAGGCGTAGAGGCCTCAGGAAGTATCTCTCATCTTTAATTTTTATTTTAAAGGATGTGTTAGGGACATAGAATGACCTAAGTTTGGGTTAGGGGTAAATTTAAAAATCTTGTGATGTTGGTTTTCCGGTGAAGTATTTCTTGGTGTGAAAATTGTTTTCTTTAATAGTTGGAGTTGAGCATATTTCATCAACCCTTTGATTTTTCTTTAGCTTACATTACAATCAGATAATCCCTATGTGATTTTACTTTCAGACGTTCCTAAATTAGTGGAGTAATACACTAAGGGAATATATGGGTCATTACATGTTGCATGAGAATTCTTTTTGAGAGTGAGTGTAAGTCTTTTTCATAAACCCATGCTTATAATAACTTGTAACACTTGCGAGTGAAAAATGGGTATCTCTCTTATTGTGAGGGCACATTTTTAGGAAGGATGAAATAACTTGTAACACGTGAGTGAAAAAAGAGTATCTCTCTTATGGTGAGGGCACATGTTTTAGGAAGGATGAAATTCATGTTGGATTTCTTGATTAGTTAAATTGCACGAGTTTGCAAAGTTTTAGAGTCGTTTCTTGAGGCTAGGAGGTCTTAACTTAGTTGTATGTGATTTTAGTTTGTTATATACATCGCATGCTTCATTTTAAACTTGCTACCTAAACCAATCATTGTAGGCTTAAGTTGAGTTGTCTTGCTTAAATTGGTTATGTGTGCGTCTTCCTTGTGCATGAGATGTAATAGAGTTGTTAGAGGACGAACAAGGCTTTTAGTGTGGGGTAGTGATCTTGGACATATTTACGTGCCCAAGTGCTATTTTATATCTAGTTTTAAGTCATGTTTGTCAAATTAATTAACGATACTCTCATGTATTTCATGTTATGTTGTGTGCATGGACTAACGGATATATTAGCATGTTTTTGTAGGTGAAGTATGGCAAGGAGGGATTTAATATGATGTTTAATACTCAAGAAGAAAGCATGGAGTGAATGCCTAAGAGGAACCAACGATGTTCACAAATGGAGGCTGTCGTGCCAAGCATCATGCCACGCTGGCAGGACTAGGCAGTAGGCAACATGCAACGACAAGCTAGTTGCGCGCTATGCAGCATGCCACGCCCAGGAATATGCGCGTGTGATGGCATGCCATTCTAGTAGAGGTGCACGATGTCACGGCGCCACGCTCCCCGTCCAACTGTTTGTCATGCCAGGCGACACGCCATAGCACATGCCATTGACCATGCTAACATGCCATTCCAGTGATATGCCGCGATGGCTCCGTGTCATGCCAATGATTTTCTGCGATGGGAAGCGTGGCAAGGAGGTGGTCAATGCATGACCAATTTTTGTAATTTCTCACTTAGTATAAATTGAAGACTTAGGATTTTAATTCAGTTATCACGTAATATTTTTGGGAAGGCATAGAGGAGTGTAGGGAGAAAAGAAGAAACTAATCTAGGGTTCACTTTCTTAATTCTTCTTTAACATCTCTTGTAAGTACTTGATTTCAATTATGTTTATGAACGCTTGTATGAACATGAGTGGCTAAAACCCTTCTTCTAGGGTTGAGGCCACATGACATGAATGTTTTAGCTTAATTTCATTGTTGGTTCAAGTTTTTAGTGTTGTTTGTCTTGCATTATTGATTTTATCATTCTAATGCTTGATCACCACTAGAATGTACTTGTTAATTTTAGGCAAACACTTGAAAGAGCAAGCCTAGGTTTGAATTAAGAATGCAAGAAGCAAGTTCAAAGTCTTCAAGACTTGATTCGCGGTTAAGATAGAAATATACCTAATTCGTCTTGCTTGGTTATAAAATGGGATGATACCTAGACATCAATTTAGAATTGTCATATCACCGCTCATAGAAGTAGTTGTGAATCTAAGTTAGGTTAAATGGTTAGAGGTTCTAAAGTCTATAACCAAGGGCGATAACCCCGTAAACCACTCCATGTAGATAAATGCACACGAATTAGGACATCACATCCCCGATCAACGATGTAGTTGTGAGGCTAATTTTTTATGTTTAGAGGCTCGAAAGACCATGAAAATTGCATATATATTGTGAGACAACAAATGAATTTTCAACACTTGAACCAAGTTGAATGTAGCATTGCATGATTATCAGGCCTTAACTCTAGATGTTTCTCATTATTGTTTTCTGATTAATTTGTGATCACCCTTACATTAAAAAACCAAAATCTTAAATTTTGAAAAACTAAACACTTGTGAAATTTGAATTAACACTTGAACATGATAATTCACTAAATAGACTAGTCCCTGTGGGTTTGACTTCTGGCTTATCATGAGTTACTGTATTACTTATATGACTGCGTGCACTTGTGCGTGCACCGGGCCCAACAAATAGCATCATTGTATCACAATCAATGAAATAAATATTTTGGGGGAATATGAGATCATTATATGATTTTAATGCAATATCAAAATGAGGTAAAGTAAGTTGAAGCAACAATCAGAGAAAATACTAGGGATGTACTATCAATGAGGCATCGATAGGATTGGGGTTAATCAAGATTTCTAAAAAATTAACTACTAAAATGAATATCCATGGACAAGGTTATACTTGATGTCTTTCGACCACTTGGGCATATTCTACTTTAGTTCTTTCAAACTCCAAGCTCAAATAACAAATTACCCGTATTGGCTTGGAGAAGAATTAAGTTATTTATAGCCTTAATCCTTGAATTGAGTTATGAAAATAGCTTCTGTCTATTTTTAGACCAACCCCCCATTTACAAAACTCAAATCTCCACTAATGCTTTCTCACCCATATCCTACTTTCCTTTTCCAAGCAAAAGCAAGATAAGTAAACAAAATATATATTTGTAACCATAAATATTTGTGCATTAAAACTTAGAGAAAGTATTAGATTCATGCATAATAAGTGATTCTAAGACTAAATCAATAACACCCAATCAAATATAAACCCACATCGAGCACACACCCTTAGCAATCAAATTAGCTACTCATGAATATAAAACAAGTGAATTAAATCAGTAAGAGATTCATTCTCTTTCATAATTGAATAGTTAATTTGATCTTCAATGTATACTTCAATGGAGAATTCTTACCCTACAATGTTGAAGAAGAAGACTAGCTCTTACTTCACTCTATATTTCTCTCACTAAAATTTAGCTATTCAAAAAGTACCTTTTTTTCTTGAATAAAAAAAGTTTATAAAATAGGGAAAGTCTACTCTTCTTTATACTGCACGGGTTACCATTTTACCCTAGGAAGTTTCCAAATTATTCTCATGTCAGATCTGGACAATTTTACCCCTCTAAGCATAGATCACTTGCACCGTACCTGCATTTTGCAGGTGCCCATCCGCGATACATGGGTTCTTCGCCCGTACGTCAAATTGTCCAACTTGGCTTTCACGTCTGCACCTGCCTTTTGCAGTTCTCTTTCAGCTTCAGGCCAATAACACTTGCATTCACCGGTGTCGGACCTACGAAATGCAGGTCTTCTATTTCCAATTGTTACTCTTTGTTCAATTCCTTTGCTTTCTTTGTTTGAGCCTTATAACGCTCAAATCACACTCCTGTAAAAGTATGACGAGGACGTTGTCAATAAAGAATCCAACTAGGTTGGGGTCAATACCACAGGAATATGGTCAAGCTATAGAATAATACTAATATTTAAGCTTTGTTAAGTCTATAATTTCCTGGGGGGAGGGCTGTAAGGAAGTAAGCACATACAGTATTAACAATTGAATTGTTATGAAGATGATGCAATTAACTAGGGAAGTGTTCCCCATGGGTTGATAACTATTTCGGGTCTTACACTTGTATATCTATTCTAATACTTGACTTGTAGAACTGATAACATAAGTTTATCCAAATGACTGGTTCCTCCCTATTGGATGACTATACTCAATTACCGGATTAAGTCTCTTGAGTGATTTCACTTTAAACGTTATCAATTTATTCCAAATTAACTATCTTGCAACCACAACTCAAATCATAAAATGAACCATAAAGTTCAAGGCTTGGTTGTTCTTCTATTTTCCTAATCACTGTCTCTCTAGATTCAAGCAAGTAGATAGTTCAGGAAAGTCCTAATGTTTTGCTCCATTAAAAAAGGTTTAAGATGAAGAGAAGACAATACAAACGTTAGTATTGGTTTAGAATTACTTTGTGCAAACCCTAGTTTGTTAATTTACCATGGTTCCCACAACCCTAGTTGTGGAGGTTTTAGCCTCTCATGATCGTAATAAAACAATTAGCATTCATATACAAAAATATAATTTAGAACGTATAATGATGATTGCACCAAAATAATGAAGACTTCAAAAACAATGAAATAATTAATGCAAGAAACTCTTCAATTGTTGTTCTCAATATTCCCAAGAGTTGGATACTAGTCAAAAGAATCGAACTCCTCACTAAAATAACCTCGAAATGTATTTATGTAAATAATTAGAAACCTTTCCTAAACTAATAAGGAAATTGATAAACTGTTGCCACCTTCACGTACGACTCGTACCATGATTGTATAGGTCATACATCTGCGCGTACAATGTATGGCAACTTCTTATTTTGAATAAGTGTTGAAAATTGGTACAACTCGTACAATGATCCTACAAGTCATACAATCCTGTTGTGGTCCGAATTTGAGATTTATAACATCCTCTGAATATTTTCAGGATTGCCTTGGTACGACTCATACCTTCCTCCTACGCCTCCTGACTGCCTCATGTACCTTGATATCTTCCACTCCTCAATCATTCTGAACTTTACCACTACTCCTTGGTACGGGTCGTAGGTAGGTATCACAATTCATGGTTGCTACCCGTACCAGGAGACTAATCCAGTGCAGCTTCTTCTGCAGTTTTCAATGACTGCCTTGCTACGACTCATACCAGGATGGTACGGCTTGTACCAAGAATCATAACTTGGCCTTTTCATTAAGCTCATCTTTTGGACTTTTCCACGACACTCAGTACGGCTCGTACTGAGGTCTGTACTTGGCCCTTTGCTGCAATCTTTTCACTTCATTTGCAGAGTTCAACTCCAACACCTAATTTTCCTGAGAACAATGCAAAAGTGCATCATATCTATATAAACACACCTATGACCATGCTTATTTCCTTAGTTTTAAGCTTCAAAAGTGTTGTAAAGCCACAACATATCAACACTCTTAACTTAAGACTTTTGCATGTCCTCAGGCTAACTAATAAACTATAAAACGATGCTTAACTAGAAAGTAAACTAGAAGACCTGCATCGAACATAATCAAATTTGCAAAAAGAAATCAATATCAAATTTTGACCCCTTTTTCCTTCAAACCAAGTCAGCTATATCCTCATGCAACTATAAATCATGACATAGGGATCAAGATATGGCATCTAACTATGAGCAGAGAAATAGGCTATCACTAGTGTTATTCACACAGACAACTGGCAGAATGCATTGCAAAGCATGTACCATCACAACAAATAAGTCCCCAAAACTCACAGATATATAGAAATTTTGACCCCTTTTTCCTTCAAACCAAGTCAGCTATATCCTCATGCAACTATAAATCATGACATAGGGATCAAGATATGGCATCTAACTATGAGCAGAGAAATAGGCTATCACTAGTGTTATTCACAATGCATAACCGGCGTAATGCATCATGAAAGCATGTACTATCACAACAAATAAGTCCCCAAAACTCACAGATATATAGAAATATGAAACTTGGGACTAATCATGTAAGAAACTCATTCTCACAAATAAGTTTCAAATACTACACATCGGATACCATAAGCTTGCCCTTATTTTCACACGGCTTTTCGATAGTTAGGCTACGATCACTATAGGACTTTCTTGGCTTGTAGTATAGGCTTAGGGATTGGTATGATGATATGGATATTAGTGAATAAATCTCTCTTTAGCACTACACAACATGGCTTCACTTTTACACTTTTTATCCCTTTCTTCTCCTTTCCGCTTTTTTTCCTCCCTTTTCACCATTCAAATGCAATGTGAATATGGTGTAATTTTTTTCTCATCTTTTTCAATTCTTTTCTTTTCTTAACAATTCATCTCATTTTTTATTAACTTTTTCTTTTACACCACATCTACTTTTTCTTTGACATTTTTATTTTCTTTCCACCTCCTCACGCTTCATGCACCCCTTACTTTAGTTACCCCCAACTCAGGCATTTTGCCTGGAGTTGAGGTTCACAATGTCCAAGGAGTGGCTGTACAAACAGTTCATTATAAATATGGAAAGGTGAATGGGTAATTAAAGAAAAATAATCAACTTTTAGGCTCAAAGTTGGGATCAAGGGATTCATTTTTATTTGGTTAGGTAATTTAAGCTAAAGTGGACAAAACAAAAAACAGTCTATGATCCTTTTCTAACCAACTACCCAACAACCTATATAAAGACTAACCGAGCAATTTCTAGATCCTTTACGGAGTATTTAACTAGGTAAGTATCCACACTCTCTCACGGTACATATTTGCATTTATTCTACCTATCCAGTTCGTGAACAACTAAGCTACAATTACTAATATACTAAATGCCATTAAAAGATCAACAAGAGTCATACTTTGCAAGCCAACACACAACAAATAAACCCAAATTTCTAAACAAGGTCATTTTTCAACATTTCAAAACATGTGCATTTATTAGCTGCAAAGCACTCCTAAACTACTTCTAACTAAACAAAACGCAAAACAAAAATTCCTAAATATGTCGGTTTTACTAAATAGCATGTCCATGGAAATGAAACACGACAAACCCTCGGCTAAAGTCAAACCCAAAACACAAGTACACTTTTTTTTTATAAAAACATATTTTGTCCCTAAAGCATGAAAGAAAGGAATATACCTGTGGTGCTCTAAGTACTCTTATTTTCTACTCGTAATTTAATGTGTTGCCTCCCAGCCAAGTTGATTGGATTATCGCGTCACGACACAACTCTTGACTACAGTTTCAATAATGTACACCAACTCGATTCCTCTTACTCCCTCAGTGTTTCCATGCTATAGTTTCAATCTTTGCCATTCATAGAACTTCTTACCGTCTCTTATTCAAGTTTAACACCATATAGGACACATTCACCACTCAATATGGTCCCATTTATCTAGATTTCAATTTATCAGGATGCAAGCGGAGCCTCAAATTAATCAGGAGTACCAAGTCACCGTAGTTGAACTCTTTTTGCAATCTTTCTAATATGATAGATTTTTATCCTCTCTTTGTAAATAGTTGCACTCTCATAAGCTCGGAGCCGAAATTCATCTAACTCATTCAACACCCATCCTTAACTTGGCCGATTCATTCCATCCAATTTCAACTTTTTTCGCCTATAATACCCGCACCTCAGCCCACCGGTTAGCATGACTTGCCATAGTCAAGCCGATATAGTGATGAGCCAATAGGGGTCTTATAATTATTCGATATGCCCTAAGTGCATCATCGAGCTTTCTATACTAGTTTGTCTAGTTGGTGTTCCCCGTTTAGCCAAAATCGTCTTAATCTCCTTGATTTGAGACTTCTACTTGTCCACATGACTCGAGGATGGTAAGGTATTGCGACCTTAAGTTTCACAATCGTATTTATCAAGAAGAGTTCTAAAAGGAGATTGAGTGAAGTGTGACCCATCATTGCTGCTGATGGCTCTGGGAATACCGAATTCGGCAAATATGTGCTTCTACTGAAATGTTGTGACACTTTTTCCCTTCATTGTTATGGAGTGCAAACGGCTTCACCCCCATTGAGACATAATCTACCGCCACCTAGATATACTTCATTCCATATGAGCTCACAAATGGATCCAAACTGTCACCCCATACATCTAAAAATCCTACTTCCAGAATTGGGGTCAATGGCCCATGCTTGCGAGTGATGCCGCCTACTCTTTGTTATTGATCACAAGCTTTGGAAAAATTATATGCATCTTGGTGGATAGTGGGCCAATAGTAACTGCACTATAGAATTTTGTGTGCAGTTCGAATACAATGGATGACCTAACTGAGATAAGTGGTACGCCTCAAGCATACTCAGCATCTCAACCTATGGAACACACGGCGAATTAACCCATCTCAACAAATACGAAACAAATAAGGCTCATCCTAATAGTACTCTCCGAGCATCAAATGTTCTTCCTCTGGTGAAAAGCTAGATCTATCGGGATCATATCATTCACCAAGTAATTTGCATAGTCGACAAACCATGGGATAAAATCCCGGGGATGTAGCCAACACTACTATCCGGGAAGGCATCATCAATGTTTGTCTCATCTTTAGTCTTGCCTCTGCCTCCAATTTTGATAAGTGATCAGCCACCTGATTCTCAGTACTCAGACTTTTACCTCAAACTCAAAATCCTATAACAACAATGTCACCTAGTTAGCTTTGGTTTAGAATCCTTATTTAACATTAGACATCACAATGTTGCATGGTCTATATGGATAATCACATTGGTTCCAAGCAAGTATTCCCAAAACGTTTTGAATGCAAAGACTACTACTAGCAGTTCTGTCTTGATCACTGTGTAATTGTTCTGACCTGCTTTGAGTGTCTTACTAGAGTAATAGATTAGGGTGAAATATTTTGTTATTTGTTGACCTAAGAAAGCACCAAGGTCCACCCCACTAGCATCACACATCACCTCAAATGGCTTTCAATCTGGAGCCACATATGGGGGCTGAGGTGTCATGTTCCCTTTAGGGCATTCAAAGGCTTTCAAACACACTTCATCAAACATGAATTACACCTCCTTCTCAAGTAATTTGCAAATGGTTGTGCAATTTTAGAAGTCCTTAATTAACCTCCTATAGAATCTTACATGCCCCAAAAGCTTCTGATATATTTGACAAAAAATAGGCGGTGGCAACTGCTATTACTGTAAATTTTCACCTTATCCACTCTTATCCATTTTCCTACTATTTTGTGGCTCAGAACAACTTTTTGTTTGACCATGAAATCTCATTTCTCCCAATTGACGACTAGATTAGTTTCTTCACATCTATTTAGCACCTTAGTCAAATGCTCAAGGAAATCTTTCAATTAGCCCACCACAACTGAGAAGTCATCCATAAACACTTCTGATGGTGCCTTCCAACATGTTTAAAAAGATGGACATCATGCAGCACTAGAATGGGTCGGTGCATTTACAAACCAAAAGTGTCATAAGGACAGGTGAAAGTGGTCTTGGGCTTGATGACTGAGGAGATATTGAAATTTTATTATACCCTAAGTAACCATCAAGAAAACAGTACCATCCTCTACCTTCCCAACCTATAGAACATCTGATCCATGAAGGGCACGAAAGTTGTCCTTTTGGTCCAATGATTACTCCGTAGTCCATGCAAACCTGCCAACCTGTAAACGACCCCATCTATATCTCCTCATTCCTCTCATTTGCCATGATTGTGATTCCGCCTTTCTTTGGGATACACTGTATCAGGCTCACCCACTTACCATCGCCAGCAAGTAAACTACACCTGCATCAAGCAATTTTATAATCTTCTTAACCACCTCTTGCATCGGTGGGTTCACTATCTCTCGTGTTCAATGCTAGGTACACAGTTTGTCTCGTTGAATTTTTGTGGGTGCAAATGCCGATGTCAACAATGGTCCACCCAATTGCTTTGTATCTTCTCCACTTTCCATCCCGAAAGATCCGCCGCTATAATCACTAACAAGGTGTTGTTCTCCTCGAAAAGCATATTTCAAACGTAGGTAGAGCTTTGAGTACTAGGACTGGTAGTACTCGGCCAGATGGTTTTGCTGAGGGCCACCGTTTCTTAAATCAAGGTCCAACTTCTTTCGCTCAAAGTTATATGACCCTATTCCTCCGTGGTGCTTTGGACCATATCCATATACCCTCGACATCATCCCCTTATAATTCATTAGACCGCCGCCACTGTCTCAACACTATTCGTGCCACCATAGGCATGGGCAGCCTCTTGTCCTCCATTAAGTTGCTCTGCTAGGCGAGTGTTAAGGTTTCCTTGCTGTACCTTAATAGAACAAAAACAAAATAAAATGTAAATGAGGAATATAAAGACTAAAAGCAACATAAGTAATTACTCAATCCTATTATCGGCAACGGCTTCACTTTTGTTAATGCTCAAATGACACTCCTAAAAAGAAGGAGGACAATAAAGAACTCAAATAGGTTGGGTCGATCCCACAAGGAATATGGTTAAAATAGAATAATGCTATATTTAAGTTTTCAAATTATACTTCCTAAAGGCGTGTTTCATATGGAAGCAAACACGTAACAATATTGACAATTGAATTGTTATCAAGATGATGCAATTAACTAGGAAGTGCTCCCATGAGTTAATAACTACATTGAGTCTTACACTGTGATCTATCTAAATACTTGACGTGGTAGAACTGAGCAATATGGCCCATCCAAACAACTGGTTTGTCAATATTGGGATGACTATATTCAATTATCGATTAAGTGTCTTGAGTGATTTCACTTAAACTTATCAATTAGTCCCAAATAACTATCCTACGACCATAACTCAAAGCATCGATGAACCATAAAGTTCAAGGCTTTCTTGTTCTTCTTTTCCTAATTTGTACCTCTCAGATTCTAGCAAGTAGAGAATTGTGCAGGTCCTAACATTATGCTCAATTAAGAAAAAGATTTAAGATAAAAAGAAGACAACAAAAGTGTAAGTATTTTAGAATCACTCTGTGTAAAACCTCAGTTTGTTAATTCAATATGGTTCCCACAACTTTAGTTGTGAGGTTTTTAGCTCTCAAGATTAAGAGAATAATTAGCATTCATAGACGAAAAGATAATTTAGAACTTACAATGATGATTGAAAAGTAAATCCACTTGATGATTACACAAAAATAATGAATAAGAATTCAAGAAGAATGAAAGAATCAGTGCAAGAAACTCTCTAAAATTTGTTCTCATTATTCCTAAGAACCGAATACCAGTCAAAAGAATTAAACTCCTCACTAAAATAACCTAGAAAAGTATTTATACAAATAATTAGAAACCGTTCCTAAATTAATACGGAAATCGATAAACTATCGCCTCCTTCACCTACACTCAACTGCGCGTATAATTTCTGAAACTGATTTTGGATAAGTATTGGAAATTGGTAGACTCATAATAATTATTCTACGAGTCGTGATAAATTTGTTCTGAATTTGATATTTCTGACATACTCTAAATACCTTCATGATTGTCCTTGTATGACTCTTGCTCCTTTCTCCTATGCCTCGTGACTGCCTTTCATACCTTGAGATCTACCATTCCTCAATCCTTTTAAACTTTACCACAATTCGTAGGTTGGTATCGCCAATCCATGGTTGGGTACTATACCAAGAGACTAACCCAAAGGCACGCTCTTCTTTTCGATGTTTTCCACCATCGCGTTGGTATGGCTCTCGCACCAAGAGTCAGTAACTTGGCCTTTACCTTAAGTTCATCTTTTGGAATTTTCCATGACTCTTAGTACCATACGATAATTGTAATGGCTCGTACTGAGGTTTGTACTTTGCCTTTTCTACAATTTTCACTTTTGCGCATTTCAACTTCCAGTCACCCAATGTCATGACCAACATAGGCCCTAGACGACACAGACAAAGAACCTCGAGAGGATCCAAGTTCACCCATGACATGAACATGAAAGCTAAAGCCTAACATAATAAATGCAAAATGTAACATGTGAAATAGCGTAAAGTCTAAGAATATAATAACATCTCGAACATTCGAATACATAACACAATTTTGAAGCCGAATACGTACTATGTCCGATAGTTTCCTACATACTGCCGAGTTGATGGACAAGACCTCAACTCCCTAAAGACTGAAAGTGAAAGTACTGACTGATAAGAAGGTCCTCGAAGGATGAGGACTCACCAATTGACTTAGAATACTAACTCCGAGAATCTGGCTAGCAGTAAGACCGAACTCCAACATTTGACATTTATCATAACATGACACAACATAGAGTATGCAATAAAGGATGTACAGAGTATGCAAGGTAAGTAAAACTGCAAAGCAAAAACTGAAAATCATACATATCATAAAACATATCTTAGATCAGATTCTGAGAGTAAGGCTTGCATGCTATTACCTGAAAACATGATTTAAACATAACTACATATCATAACTAAATCGAATGACCCAAAGCCGAAACTGATAATCATGGGTAAAACTGAACATTGGGTCAAACCCACTGAAAACAAAATATCATGACTGATGAACATGCATTACTGAAATCATGAGTAACAATGGGAAACTCGTCATATAATCGATATTACCACGAGCAGAGCTTAGAAAACTATTACACTCATGTGGGCCGAGTCTTTCGAAGCCTTGCCAGGCTTAAAGACGCTACCACAGATATCGATATAAAGCTGAAGGCCCCTTGGGGGCAGGAAAAAGTCACAAGGAGGTCCCAAATACCCAAACATACCTACGTTGGCACATACTCCAGGCATAGGGTTGATCGAACCCTTAGCCAACTCGGTGCTAGATAGTACTCCCAAAACACGCATGTGTTTCCATCTTTTTTCAACAAAGTTGGAACCATCATCTTACGACAAAGTTGAATCATAATAATATGTATAATATGAACATATCATGAGGAGACTTGGCTCAAAACCACACCACAAGTCAAAGTGGGAGTCTAGACTCCAAAACCATGTGGTAAGCTACAAAATAAAAATTAAAGAAAATCATGAACATATTTCATCATAGCGGCTTGCCCAAACTTACACATACATTAGATAGTCAAATCATGAATGTAAACATAGGTAATTCAAAATCATACTTTTATCATATACATCTAATCATACTTGGAAAACACGTATCAAATCTAAATTCATGAATTTCATAATTGGGCATTATAATTGTAAGACTTCAAAAACATGAATTGTGATTGAAAATATTATAAAACATGCCCATGAATCTAAATTCAACATTAGAAACGTGAATATGATTTACCCATGATAGATGCTTAGAGAATTTCACAAGTTGGGTTAAAACCCCATAGATTCATCAACTAAGAATTCCATGAATTTAGAAAAGGATTTGGGCATGGGAGTAAGGAATACTCTCATTCATAACCCTACATACCTGATACTTGATTTCACACCCTTCATTAATGCCCAAAGGAATTAAAGAGGAATTGATGAATTCTAGAATTAATCACCTTAGAACTTCAGTAGTCTTGCCTACATGAAGAGAAATTAGTTTAGGCTAAGTTAAACCCTCCTAAATCACACCTATCTGAGCTTAAAACTGTGTAGTTTAGGACTAGAATCCTAGGAATTACATAAAAAGCCCTAATAAATTAGCAAGAAAAGTCATACCGCGCCCCAAAGAGGGATCGACGAGTCGCTACCACTAACACGACCCGTTTCTTGCTCCCATTGCCAGCACTAGAAACCTTCACTGTGCCGATCACCATGAGGGAGACCATAAATCATGGTGTACCTAACGAATCGTGGTGACAAATCATGATTAACACTGCCAAAAATTTGCCTTTCATGCCAAATTCCTGACCACGACCAATTCCACGACTTATTTCCCTAACCATGAGTCATGGCTTCTCTTGTGGTCAACCCCCAGACCAAAATTCTTGCCAACACCCCTTCCACTTCATGGACAACCTAACGACTCGTGAAGTACCATGGGTCACTGGACGACTCGTTCTGTCACTTGGCAGATATTCATGTTTTCACCATTTGAACCCTTGGGTTTGATCTTAGGGATTTTGGGGAAGTTACAATATCTCCCCATTGGGGACATTCATCCTCGAATGTGGATAAAAACATACTAAAAGTTGGGGAAAGCAACTATCATACTAAATACTGAAAATCTAAAGATGAAAACTGACGGAGTGATTTACTCCGGACTGATATATGATGTAACTAAATTCATGAATCACACATACATGTATTGACATGAAAGAAACCGGAACACATGAACTAAACATGAAACTAAATAGAATACCAAGGAGGAAATAGATACCTTAAGATGAAAACTGGAGCCAGAAGGGAAAGATGCGGGGTATTTAGCCATCATATTTGCTCTCACTTCCCACGTAACTCGCTCAACATGCTGGATTCCTCCACAAAACTCATCAAGCTCGCTTCTTTGTTCCTTAGCTTCCGAACTTGGATGATCAAGATATCAACTGGAACCTCTTTCGTAGATAAGGCTATCCTTCACTCCTACAATCTCCACTGAACAACCAAAGTTGGGTCACCCCGTGCACTTTTAAAAGCGATACACGGAAAACTTGATGTACTAAACCCAATTCAGGAAACTCCAACTCATAGGCCATCTTGCCAACACGCCTCACAATCTAGTACGGTCCAACATAACGTAGAATAAGTTTTCCTTATTTGAACCTCATTACTCCCTTCATGGAGACACCAAAAAAAAACCAATCATCAACTTCGAACTCAAGCCTTCCTCCTCCATCCGCATAGGACTTTGACGACTCGAGCCGTTTCAACCATTCCCTTATAAGCCGAACCTTCTCCGTAGCCTCATGAACCGACTCCGGTCCTATAAACGTAGCTTTACCAACTTCAAACCAAACCAATAGCGATCTACATCTCCGCCTGAGCCTCAAATGGAGCAAATGCTGGAATAGTAACTATTGTTATATGAAAATTTAATGAGGAGTAAAAGATCATCCCAAATACCCTTGAAATTCATCACACACTCTCTCAACATGTCGTCAAAGGTTAAAATGGTATGTTCAGCCTGATCATCTATTTGCGGGAAGCTGTGCTAAGCTTGACCTTTGTACCAAGTCCTTTTTGAAATGATTCAGAACTGAAAGGTAAACTAAGTACCTCTATCCGATATGATAGACAAGAGCACTTCATGCAACCGAGCTTAACTCCCAAATGTACAATTTGGCATAATCCTCCACCGAATCGGTAGTTTCTGATCGGTAGGAATGGGTTGCTTTAGTCAACCTATCTTGAAGAACCCAAATAGAGTCATCATACTATCGACGAGTACGAGGAAACCCTATAATAAAGTCCATATTGATTTCCTCCCACTTCCAAGTAGGGATACTAATGTCTTGAAGCATACCTCTAGGCCTTTGATGCTCGACTTTCACCGTTGAGAATTCGTACACTTAGCCACAAACCGCTATGTCCTTCTTCATTCCATTTTACCAATAGACTTCCCATAGGTTACGCTACATTTTGGTGGCTCCTGGATGTATAGAGTATCTGAAACCATGAGCCTCATGCAACATCTCCTCTTTAAGTGATGTAACACCCGGTATACACAAACGACCCCGATATCGTAGTACACCATCTCCCTCTTGGGAGAAGACCTCCACCTTCTAATTGTAAATAGATTCCTTCAACTTTACAAAAATAGGGTCCTCTTCTTGCCTAACCTTGACTTTGGTCACCAAGGAAGATTCTGATCCATTTTAAATAATGACATCACCATCTGCTGGAGTCGCAAGACGAACTCAAACCATGTAAGCCGATGCACATCCTACACTAACTCCTTCCTCTCCTCATCTACATGGGTGATACTCTTTATAAAGCCTGCGAAGAGTGACCACCACCACTTAGACATGCCCGAATAGTAAAGGACACTCATTTCATAATATTTAAGGAGCTCCTAATCCACCTTCTTTTATTTAGATTTAGATCCTTCTAGATAAACACGTGTTGTAGGCTTTTGTGGTCCGTAAACACATCCATGGACCCCCGTACGCTTAGTGCTTCAAAATCATCAAGGCAAATACTATCGCCGCCAACTCAAGGTCATGAGTCAAATAGTTCTTTTCATGGAATTTCGCTCTTCCTGGAAGTATCATGTAATACCAATGGAAAGGCAGAATAGACACGGGATTTTAATTTGAAAAGTGCAAAAACCCGGCAAAACATCACAGTGACGGGGCAATCTCCAACGCACCCGTGGGTGGATACCACGAGTCATCACAAACAGTCATGGAATAGGGGGTTTAGGGAAGCAGTGGTGACAACAGACTAGTGTAACGACCTATTGTCTCGAAATGAGTCGTTGGAAGGACTAAACTTAGGCTAATGGGGAACTACGGGGCGCCTACCTATTCATGGTGAGAACAAACGGCCCGTTGTTTCTAGTCATCGTTTGAGGGTTGAGAATTTCAGTACATAAAAACAGATGGAGACCATTACACATTGGATGCCACCACGGGTCGAGTGAGGCTCGTGGAAAGGAAAGTCAGAATGGTCCAGGGGCTGACAACAGCCGATCCAACAAACCGCTGATTAAAGCAACACTGGGCCCCGACGAGTCGAGGGAAGAATATGAGGATGTCATGAGTGGAAGGGATCCAACGACTCGATACCACGAGTCGTGGTTTGTTGCAACGACCTGTTAGATTGGTCATTGGTCCGTCCGGAGCAGTTTTCAGGAAATAATTTTAAGGGAAATTTTTACTTTTCCACGTTTTAAGACCATAAAACTACGTCGTTTGTGTATTTTTATGAGTGGGTTAAGGTGAGTTAATTCCTTTATGCATGTCCATTCTCATGCAAAAGCATAGAGAGATTTTTGGGAGATTCAAGGTCTTCTTCCCCAAGTTTCCATTAATTTCTTTGTGGGTATTCATGAACATCGAAGTCATCCTATCCCCCACGTATGTAGGGTTTGTAGGTGAAATCCTTCCTCACCCATGCCCAAATTTCGATTTAAATTATGAATTTTTTTAATTTTTTTAATTTTTTTAATTTTTTTAATTTTTTGTTTTATTATTTAAAATTTTTTATGGGTATGATTTAATTGGAGTTTAGCAATGAAGTTATAAATGATTGGCAAGTTTTATACTATTTTTCTTTAAAATGATGTTTCAAGCTTTTAAATCTACATTGCTCATTGATGAAATTTCATAAAAGTTATGATTTATGATGAATATTCAATATTTTGAATTTATTAATGATGGAAAAACATGAATTCAAGTTACCCCATGTTTATGTGCATATTTTGAAAGAATTGAATATGATGAAGTATTGGGAAATGCCCACATACAATTTATTTGACATTTATGAAGCGAATTACATGATTTATCAATTTATTATGTTGACCGATGAAAAGGGCCTATGGTTCTTGGCTAAGCATGTTTTAAACGGGATCAATGATGATAAATGTTATATTTGAGCCAATGAATATTAATGCATGATGTTATTGATTTACGTATGAGCATATATGTATGTTTTTGGGAGCAGTGTCTAGCACTTAGCAGCCCGACGTTCAAAATACTACGCCGGTGTCTCATAACCACATGCCACCGTGGGTTTCTAACATATTGTACGATAATGATCCCCTCAAATGTTATATCACGCCTAATGCACGACCCTCTCCTGGCAAGCTACGGTCAGCTCTGCCCACTTGAGTGAGATAGTCGGGGCATCATGAAAGGCCTTACCATAATGGTGTCGGTTATGACGAGTCCTCCCATTGTTCCGCATGTTTTATGCATTGTTATGTTAATGTTTTGGTTCAAGTTATGTTTTGATAAAGTTTACCTACAATTAGGAAAATGAATGATTATGAATGATTTGAAAGTCTTGAGCCTTATGTTTTATTACAGAGATTTTGATGTAAGCATGATGTCCTTCTCTTATATTATTTATGAGTATTATTTACTCTAACATGTCCATTTTATTTACCTTGCATGCTCAAGACATTCCACGCACGACCGCATACTTTCCGTGTTGTATCGTTTTACATATAGGGTTCGATCTCAGGCTCATCCTCATCTATAGACCATTCTAGCTTACGTTGTCCGATTACTGGTGAGCCCTCACATTCTCGTGGGACCGTTTGACATACTTTCATATTATTTATGTTTCAAGATGGTCGGGTTTATTTGGGATGTTGTCCCATCAAACCCATCTTATGAATTAGAGGCTTTCAGACAACGTGGTAGTATCTCCTGTGTGTGACGCTTAGTATTTTCCGGTGTTATTATTTTACGTTTCCGCTCGTATGTGCTAAGTATTTTGCGTTATTAAATGAGATTAGATGTATGCATGTTCCATGGGTCGACTTGGGGCGAGGTCTCTTGTCCCGTGCCTACAATCCGTGTACATTCGGGTCGTGACATATAAACTATAACTCAATGTTGGATTAGTACAAAACCAAGACTGACTCGAGGCGTCGCGCATACTCCTTCGGCGGTAACCTCGTGCAGAGGCTTGCAGACTTCGTATTCCCCGTGGTTAGTATTACAGGTCGTGTGAGGCCGTGTGTATGTCTTAGCTTGTTTACGATTGCCGTGTGGGGCCTTATACAGCTGGTAGCGGTGAGATTCCTTGTCGGTCACGTAGCGCTTAGCTCCGCTACTTGATTCAGAAGTAACTAGACAGCATGGTGGCCTCCTGTTTGGCCCGCATAGGTTCCTTCATACCGTTGTTCTGGTTAGCTAATGTTTACTTATAGGTGGCTATAGGCCTAGTTACCGGAGGCTGCATTACAGCTCGCTATAGCCTCGCTGTTTTCTTGAATCCTCGTGCACCAGAAGTGCTTAGGCTCAGCAGTCTAGCAAAGCTGGTCCTAGTTGGGCACCAGGTGCTGGGTCATGCTCTGCGGGGCGTGACAAACTTTGTATCAGAGCAGGTCGTGTCCTGTGGAGTCTTGCAAGCCGTGCTAAGTTAGTCTTGTCTATGGGGTGTGTTGTGCATATACTATAGGCAAAGGAGGCTGCTAGGCATAATAGGATGGTTACTCTTTCTTAATATTCAGTTGTGCCATAGAGCAGTACAAGATAGGGTTGAGTTCTTAAAACATATCATACTCTTGTTAAAGTTTGAATGGCAGACCCGCGACATCCTCGCCACGAAGGAGACTAGATACCTAGCTAGGAAGGCACCAAAGGTGATGCCTCAGCTATAATCAGCCCGATCTGAGGCAGATATAGAGGCATCATCAACCTTTCTCATCAGCCCCCACCTCACCAGGAGTCATTCGGAATGACACTCACCTCCGATAGCTCCATTACCTACACCATCCGACCAGGAAATTGAAAAGTAAATAGCTATGTGGGCACAAATGATGGCCACTGAAGGCGTTTAGTGCCACCCGTAACATTAGAGCCATCAGGTGGATCTGGCAGTTCGAGGGTCGTGGGAATTTTGGCATTAGGTCCCCCATCCATGGTCAGATCAGGCAAGTAGGACCCCTGTGATTTCCTAAACCAGATGCGTGAGAATCTTTCCCGTCATGCATGTAACACCTACAAAATCGCTGAGCAAGCAAGACTCAGCCTATGTAGATATTGCTGTGTTGTGGTACGAGAGCTAGGGAAAGGTCTCTGTGAGGGATGTTGCTTCCTCTGACCTGGTCCAACCCTTCTAGAGGCCTTCCTCGATCGTTATTTTCCACGGAGACTGGCAGTCTCTGATGGACTAGCTTCTGCACTTGGTGCAGGGGGCGAGAGCATTATAATATGCCCTAAAGTTTGATTCCTTAGCCTGCCATGCTTCGTGCTTTTGTGGACACCATGCATTCTAGAGTCCACCAGTTTATGGGTCTGGAACCCAGAATACATTTAGCATCCATGATAGCTACACCGCGGAAGATATGGACATTGCCCAGTGTTCTCACCTGCATCTATTAAGGGTAAGCCTAGACAATGGGCAACAAGGCCGCAGACGTATAAATCAGAGCAGCATGCAGGGATCGATTGTGATGAAATACAGAGGGAAATTCAGAGAGGACCCAGGCCCCGGTTGTCAGACAGGCCCCTAGACCCCCACCCCTATCACAACAAAAGAGAGGTAAATTGTTCATCGAGGTTCGTCGTAGTTGGGTGCCGCCGAACGGTAGATTTACCTCGTGAGAGGAGGTGGCTACACACCCCCACCTTGCCCCATTTGCAGCCGACCCCACACCCAGAGCTTGCAGATATGGCTCACAGGGTGTTATATGCGGGCAGGAGGGTCACATGATGAAAGACCGTCCAGCCAGGACAAGGCAGCCGATAGCCGTGACAGCATCGCCAGTGACGCGGAGCTCCAGCAGCCTGGCATGGCGTGCAGGCCCTTAGGTTTAGCAGGTAGAGGCCGAGGTAGATCAGGAGCCTCTAGTTCAGGTACGGGCCCTGCCGCCCCATGCACATTAGGAGGCACTTAGGAGGCGTCTGCATGGGTAATGTGCATGATTACTTTTGCTCATACCCCGTTTATGTATTGACTAATCCAGCATTTTTCCTACGTTACCCCATTTGTGGCTCGGAAGTTCAGTGTTGCACCAGAATTGCTTCAGCAGCCCTTTCAGTATCTACACCCGTCGGTGACTCCATTATAGCTAGCAGGATTTATCGAGGGTGTACAGTGTGAGAGGTTGCGATCGCCGACTACGAGATTTGGTTGAACTAGAGATGAGATTGTTTCCGATGCCATTAGGTATGGATTGGTTGGTGCCATGCTATGCCAACATAGAATGTTGCACCAGGACGGTCCGATTCCACTTCCAGGAGGCAGTACGAGAGTGGAAGGGGCAAGACAAACTTACGCCAAAAGGTAGGTCATTTCTCACCTTAGGCGAGAAGAAGCACCCGATGCATTTACCACCTAGTCAGGAACTAGTGGGCAGAGCCTCCGACTCTCCAGTCTGTTCCAGTGGTTAATGAATTCCTGACGTATTTCCAGATGAGCTTGTATTCTGCAAAGAGAAATAGATTTGCAATCGATTTTCACTGTGCACTCAAACCATATCAATTCCTCCGTATCGTATGGCTCCTGCTTAACACAAAGAGTTAAAGGAGCAGCTGAAAGATCTAGATCGGGCACACCAGCCGAGTACTTCACCTGGGGTGCGCCAGTTCTATTTGTGAGAAAGTAAGATGGCTCACCGCATGTGTATAGATTACCGCAAGAGATCAATAAGGTTACGTTTAAGAATAAGTATCCACTTCCCAGAATAAACGACTTGTTTGACTAGTTATAGAGGGCCAGATATTTCTCCAAGATTGACTTACGGTCCAACATCAGGTTTCGAGGAAAGAGACATTCCCAAAACATCCTTTCAGACCGGCACGCCATTCCTAGTCATGTCCTTTGGGCCGAAGAATGCCCAAGAGTATTTATGGACCCGATGAATAGTATCTTCAGACCATACCTGAACCTGTTCGTGATAGTATTTAATGATGATATTCTGTGTTTTCTCGTATAGAGGCAGACCACCAGGCTCATTTACGGACAATACTCCGGCATTCTCGGGACCGTTAGGTTTATGCCAAGTTCCCCAAACGTGAATTTTAATAACTCAGTAGCTTTTTGGGGCATATTGTGTCGGATGCTAGTATATAGGTAGACACGCAGAAAATAAAAGCAATAAAGAATGTGGCCCAGACCTACCACTCCAATCGAAGTCCGCAGTCCGGGATTAGCAGGATACTGTAGAAGATTTGTTGAGGGATTCTCCACTACAAGGCACCTCTCGACTAAGCTAACTCAAAAGCAGTAAAGTTTCAAAGTGGACAGAGAATGTGAGTAGAGTTTCTAGGAATTGGAAAGACAGATTAACCTCCGCCCCAGTGTTAGCATTGCGGAAGGTACAGTGGGGTTATTCAGTGTATTGTGACCCATCAGGTGTTGGGTTAGGGATGCGTGTTGATGCAAAGATGGTAAAGTAATTGCTTATGCTTCTGTGACAAGCTTGAGGAAACACAAAAGAACTATCCTACCCATGATCCGAACTAGCCGCGGTAATCTACGCCCTAAAGATATAAGGCATCCACGTGATACTTACCACCATAAGAGCCTACAGTATGGCCTTCACCGTGAGAGGTTGAACTTACGGCACGGCTGATGGAATTTTTGGAAAGATTATAATGTAAATATTTCGTATCATCCGGGAAAGGCCAACGTAGTGGCAAATGCCCTCAGCTGCAAATCTATGGGGAGTTTGGTGTACTTGCAGCCCGAGCAGCGGGAGTTGACCAGAGAAATACACCAATTAGCAAGTTTAGCGCTCGTGGTAGCAGAAAGAGGACAACAAAGCGGTAATTCCGTAACACCGTGTCATTATTAGTTGTGGGTAGATAAAGGAACGAAATAAGGAAGATCCCGACCCGGTTCAAAGACAAAGTGGTTCAAAGAAGGGAAAGCGCCAGTTATTTTCAGGTACTGAGGATGAAGTGTTGCGATGTAAAGGCCGCCTTTGTGTCTTATTTAGGCTTCGCCACTATGAGCGAGGGTACATTACGCTCGGCTATTCTCTCCACCCAAAGGATTTAAGATGTACCACGATATCAAAGAAATCTACCGGTGGCCAGGTATGAAGAGGGAAATAGCAGAATTTGTGGCCCAGTGTCCTAACTGCCAACAAGTAAAAGCGAACACCGTGAACCGGATTGACTCGTGACATAGGTTGTGCCTCTCTCGAAGTGGGAAGCAGAACATGGACTTTGCAGCGGATTCACCTATTAACTGCATAGACATGATTCAATTTGCAATTGCTGATAGACTAATGAAATCAACCCATTTCCTGCCAATAAAAGCTACATTCTCTGCCAAAGATTACGGTAAATTGTATATCAGAGAAATAGTTGTTCAAGTATCTACATCTCGACGTGAGGAGAAAAATTTATAGCTAAATTTTTGCAGTCGTTTCCAGAGAGGTCTGGGAACGCAAAAATCAATTTGAGCATAGCATTCCACCTCGTGACGGATGGGCGGAACGCACTATCCAAACGCTTGAGGATATGCTACGGGCATGTGTGCTGACTTTGGAGGTAAATGACGCAGCATTTACTGGGTTGAATTTGCTTATAACAATAGTTAACACTCATATCCAGATGGCGCCCTTTGGAGGTTGTATGGGAGAAATGTAGACGTCAATTGGCTGGTTTGAAGTAGGAGAGTCAGCGCTGATTGGGACATATATTATTCATCACGTAGGAGAAGGTAAAGCTTTCTATCGAGAACGCTACCTCGTAGCCGCGAATCATGCCGATGTACAACGCAGAAACCTAGAATTTAATGTGAATGACTTGGTATTGCTGAAAGGTTCTGCTCCTCAAAGGGTGATGAGATTCGGCAAGAAATGTAAGCTCAGTCCGATATTCGGGCCTTATCGCATTTGGCGGAGGTAGGCCATGGTACACGAGGCTGAACTTGCCCAGAATTAGAGTCCGTTCATCCAGCTTTTCACGTATATATGCTAAGAAAGTACATAGGACACCCATCCTGAGGTGTCCCAGTCCAGGATGTCCGGGTTACGGTAGAGCTAGCTTATGAAGAATTTCCAGTAGCCATATTAGGCAAACAGATTCGTAGATTGAGAACTTAAGATTGCTCTGGCCAAGGTACGTGGTGTAATAAGATCCGAGAGAAGATGACTTGGGAAGCAGAGAAAGACATGAATGTCAGATATCCTCACTTATTCAAAGCCTAGGCAGTCAAGAGGTATGTTAGTATTGTTATCTTATGAAATGCCTTATAATATATGTATAAATGAAGTAATCGACCCTAATCTTTTGTCCGATGAATACCGTAGTATTATGTGGAGTGCCCGTATTGGACTTTTCTGCATTTCTCAAAGTTTTTGAGATAGTCCATGTTACAGGGTACTCTGCCAAAATTTTTTTTCTAAGAATAAGTCGAGTAAGTTGAGGTTCCTATAACTAGGAAGTTTACATTCGAGGACGAATGTTCTTAAGGGGAGGATGTTACACCCGTAAATTCTCGAACATGTAGATGGCCTATTTGCATGTTGGTTAAGAGTTTTTTGAATGCCATACATTCTAGGAAAAGGCCTTGTGAAAGACTGGATAAGCGACACGTCGAATCATCACGGGAGGAGACAGAAACCCTCGGCGATGGCGTCAGAAAACATAGGAGGGAGGGCCGCGATGGCGTCGTGCCACGGAGGCCCCGCCTGTGCCCAACTATAAAACCCCACTTTATTTTTTTAGATAATTATCAATTATCCGAACAAACAATAAAAATGGAGACGAAGTAATTTGATGAATTTTTCTGTTTACACTATTAAACGCGTTCCAAACTCGAATTAATCTGTGATAGTCATGTATTAAGCTACGGAGCATTCCACGGAGTTAGTTTCATGAAATTTGGCCATAATCGTCATCCCACGCTAAGGTAAGTGGAATTGCTCCAAATTAGTGTTAATATACCTAGCCCTAAAGTAAGCATTCTCTGATAAGAAATAGCGATTTTTGACCCTTTTTTGATAAGTTAAAGTTTGGCTATATATATATTAGAAGTGATATCTTCTCTCGAATATTAGTGTATTTAGTCCTAATTGATATATATATGGATGCAAAGCTTGGAGAATATGGAAATACTAACCGAGCTACACCGTTAGTCGAGAAATCAGAAGCAAAGGTATGTAAAGCTAGTTCTTCGGCAAGATACAAACTTATTATAGTAAATAGAGTAAAGTCTTGAATAAATAACCTAGAAGTCGAGAATTGAGTCCAAGATGAATTCGAAGAAGCATGTTGTGTATATTATTATGTTGTATTCGTAATAAAAGTTAGTAAAGCAATAAATATGCAACCAGATAATATTTCAGATATAGTTACAGATATATGAGAATCGGGCTTAATGCAGAAAAAGAGTTCAGAATAAGAAATCAGAATATGGATAGTAATTTCTGGGACGAACATGCTCTCTATATGTGATTATTGTTTGTTGAGCTGCTTGTGCTATGAGGGCATCGTGAGCTTCCTTACCGCCTGTGGTTAATAGTTGTGTCGACTCGCCCGCCAGAGGGTGAGGGAACGTCCAAGGAGTGACATGTCGTTCGTAGTAGGACGAAGATGGGATGCAACATTCCCTATATCAGGCTGATCAGTATAACATTATAGCTTACCCCGTCAGCGCTTGCTCAGGGAAGATTACAACATGTGCATACAATACAGATACGTATTTGAGGTTTATACATAAGGAGTCCTCTCGACTCAGATACAGTTATAGTCAGGGCCCAGAGACCCCAAGCTGCATACCCAGGGGTCCGTGGAGGTGCTCGTTAGTAGGCGAGTGAGTGATTTATTTTTGGATGGCTTGACCCAGGGGTATATAGATTGTGTGTTGGTTGGCACCTTCCGCTTATGGGCTGGGTATAGGCCCTTTGTATGTTATATATGTATATACATTCTATTTATTAGCTGATAGATAGCAGGTTGCCACGTCGACAGGTACGCTTCTACCTTACCTTCGCGTACATATAAGCTTATTTCGATCCCGCCACTGCACAGCTTTATACTTTCTCCTATTCAGAACTACTAGTATTATTTCTTACATTTAGTTATGTCGCTTGCTTTACATACTCTGCACAAGGTACCGACGCCCATTTTTGGGGAACTGCATTACTTGCCTGCAGGTACTACAAACGAGGAGCCGATACCTTGTAATTCCAAACAGCAATATTGAGCCATATTCTGTCATCCGAATTAGACAACTAGAGGTTTATTTCTGCTCTTTTTGAACAAAGATGGTAGGCCGGGGCCCCTGGGCCCCGACCATCTTGCCGTTCTTAGAGGCTTGCAGATTGTGTATTCCCCGTGATTAGTATTACCGGTCGTGTGGAGCCGTGTAAAAGGTCTGCTTGTTTGCGATGGCTGCTTGGGGCCTTATACAGCTGGTGTGAGACCTTGTCGGTCATGTGGCGTATGGCTCCCACATTTGATTCAGAAGTGTTCAGACAGCATGGTGGCCTTGTCGGCCCGCAGGTTCCTTCATGCTACTGTTGTTCTAGTTAGCTGTTGTTTACTTACAGGTGGCTATAGGACAAATGGCCGAGGGGCTGTATTTACAATCTTTATACAGCCCGTCATTTTCTTGAACCAGAGTTAGAGCCGCTGTGCACAAGAAGTAGGCCTGCCTAGCGCCAGTCCTAGTAGGCACTAGGTGCCGCCATGCTTCCTGCGGGGCGTGACAAAGCACTTAAGGAAGCTGGTTGTTGGGCTATTGGTTAGCCCAGTATTTACTAAATTCCTTAGCTTACATTATAACCCATTAGGTCCTACGTATGTTACATCACGCATCCTTATATTAGTGGAGTAAAACACAGAGGAAAGCTTATGGTTCATTTACATGATGCATGTGAATTCTTTGGGAGAGCGAGTGTAATCATATTCATATACTCCAACATGTAGTGCTTTGGAAATCTAATGAGTGCACATAATTCTCTTGTGTTGTGGGGGTACATGCTTGACGAGATAAAATTTCATGTCAAATGTCTTGATCAGTTGATTTGCATGAGCTTGCCAAGATCGAGAATCGATTCTGGAGTTGTGGAGGTCTTAATGTGGTGTACTTCATTTTTATTGATGAAACCATGCATGTTCCCTTGATGATTTGCTATCTTAAATAATCCGTATAGTCGTAACTTGAATGGTCGAGCCAAATTAGCTATGCGAGGGTTTCAATTGCATGAGATGTGAGAGTATTGTTCGAGGACGAACAAGGTTTTAAGTGTGGGGGTAAGTGATCTTGGGCAGAATTTCATGCCCAAGTGATACTCAAATACTTCATTCTACTTGTTTATCTATTGTTATGTATACATTCTCATGTGATTCTTAGGTAAATGTGAATTTATACTAATCGTTACACCCCGTAAAGTTCCGGCACATAGATGGCATATTCATGTGTTGGTTAAAGAGTATTTGAAAGCCATACATGCTAGAAAAAGGCCCGGGAAAAGACCTGACGAGAAACCTGTCGAACCACTGCGGAAGGAGCCGGGCAGAGCCCCTCCGCGATGGCAACGTGGTCAGCTTCTGAGAGGGAGTCTCCGTTGGCTCCGTGACACGCGGCTTTGTCCAGCACAAGTATATTGAGCCTCCACTTCGGTTTATTTCATTTATTTCTTATAATTTCTAGAAAACTCCGACAGAGAACAGAGGAAGCACTCAAAAGTATTATAATTATCGCCGACACTGCCAAACGTAAATTCTAAATTCAAATTAACCTCAGATACCGAGGTATTTAGCAAAGAGGGAGCATTCCTAATGATTTAGTTTCGTGAAATTCGGCCGACAACGTCATGGTACCGGGCTAAGGTAAGTGGAATTGCTCCAATTAGTGTCAATATGCTCCTAGCCTTAAAGTGAACATTTCTCCCTTCTGGACTTTCGAGAAATAGCAGATTTTCGATCCGTCTGATAAGACAAAGTTTGGGCTATTAAAATATTGAAAGTGACGCTTTAACATTGGTGTATTAGTTTTACCTGACATATATGTGAATGCAGCTGTGAGAAGTACTGACCGAGCTTCTTCCGATAGTCGGATAACCCGGGAGGTTAAGGTATGTAAAGCCCGTCTCTTCGGCAAGTTAGTAAATCTAGCCTAGCATAATGTAGTAAACTCCGTAATAGAATTTCAGGAGTTGAATAATGAGTTTTGAGCAAAGCTCAGTAAACCTGTTTCCTTTAGCGTCGTTATATCGTATTCAGTCCGAAAGTTAGTAAAGCAGCGCCAAATGACGAGTTATCACCAGACTCAATATAGCCCAGTAAGTGTTTTAGCAAGCATGTTTTTTAGAATAATATGACATATATTCGTAGTAAAAGTTAAAGTAAAAATCAGACAGAAGATAGTAACTTGGCTACAGTATAGCCATATAGTCAGATAGTATCTTGGCTACAGATTAGCCATGCAGTCAGATAAAGATCCCCAAGTGTCACGCCCCGCCTTGGGGGTATGATCACTCCGGTGCCCTAGACTAATTGACTACTAACTGTGGCCAAGGCATGTCCGGTGCCCGGCTAGCTCTATCTCGTAGTTCCTGGAAATAAGAGCTATAGCAGCTGTAAACACAGCCTCCGGCCATCTGGGCCTATAGCCACCTGAACCTGTAATAACAAATTTGACCAGAACATCTAAACCTTAACAATCGAAAAGCTACATGACCGGCAAGGTCACCACTACTATCAAACAATCGCCTCACACGACCAATCATAAAAACAGAGATACTAAAGAGCTATAACAAACTACACTGCCTCACACGACCAGTACAACTGACCACAGGAGATAAACAACAATCTGCAAGCCTCTATGAGTAATAATAGAGCCGATCGGGACAGGTCCCGACCTACCCATACCGTACATCAAAAGGAAAGAATCCACACTGGGAAACAGACTCTGGATGACAGGAGCTGATAATAGCTGAAATGGAATCAATGAGGGCTCGCCTCCTCGTCTATGAGTACCTGCAGGCAGTAATGCAGCGCCCCACCGGGGCGTTAGTAATCGGGCTCGGTACCGAGTATGCAAAGCAACTAAAATAACATAACCGAAAAGAACCGAAATAAGACAGCATAACTAGCAAATCTGTATGGCAGGGAGATAACTGAATCTGACTAAACTGATATGAACTGATTATGCTTTCTGTACTGATAAGGCGGAGGCGTACCCGTAAACGACGGCCTGTCAGCAGTAGCTAGTATATAACACATAAATAGATATACAAGTAGCAAGCAAGAGCCAATACGAACCCCCATGTCGGATGGCACCAAGGAAGCAAACAATCTATATACCCCTACCCGGGTCAAAACCTGCCAAAAATAAGTCACTCCACTATCTGCTCACTTCTCGAGCTCTACTGGCCCCTGGGCTCCTCGGCTCCGGGCCTCGGCCTCCGATATAAGCAACCGTGTCCTGGTACTGAGGACTCCCCGTGTAGAAAGTAATGATAGGGTCTGGATCCCTGGACACAAACTCAACGGGGCTATCTGAAGCCGGAGCTGCACCTGTAATAACTGGATGTACAGACAGTAACAGATAGGGTCTTGATCCCCGGACACAACTCAACAGGCTAGTCCGAAACCGTGAGTCGCACCTATAATGCCGATCGTACCTTATGGGAAAGCTTCATCCCATCTTTCTCCAAGTAGCCACCCTTGGAGTGACGTAAACCCACCCGCTCAGTGGGCGACACGATACCAACCCAGGGGCGGCGAGGACGCTCAATAAGGGGCCCTCACGCCACAACAAGTCTCAAAAAGCAAATAGCACAGGCAACAGCAAGCATGTATAACTAGAAAAGACTATCTGAAATCTGATTTCTTATTCTGATCTCTTTCTGTATTAAACTGATTCTTTTACTGATTATACTGATTGTGATATCTTTCTTTAAACTGTTGGCTAATCTGTAGCCAATATCTCATCTCGGCTCGAATGGCTAACCAGAGCCACAAACCTGTCTAACCATCTGATTTTACTTTACCAAACCTTATATTCTCAAAATCAGTTTTTATTCTATAACATGCTTTTCTAATCATACAATAAGCTATACTGAATCTGAATGCTAACTCGCCCTTTGGCGCATGCTTTTCTATCTTTCGGACTGAAATACGACACCAACACAAACCATAATTTACTAGACTTACTCAATTTTCAACATTCAACTCCGAGAACTCACTCACGGAGTTTACTATGATTCACAAAGTTAAGACTTACTAACTTGTCGAAGAACAACTTCACATACCTTGACTCGAGTTATCCGACCGGGCCGGACGAGGCTCGGCCAGTACTCCAGTTATTTCTCCCAACTGCATTCATATAGACGTCAATTAGTGCTAAATAAAACACATACTCAAGGATCTACGTTATTTTCATATAATTATAGCCTAAACTTAGGCTTATCGAAAAGACGGTCGAAAACTTGCCATTTAAGTCCAGAAGGGAGAAGTATTCACTTCACAAATTAGGAGCAATATAGACACTAGTTTGGAGCAATTCTACTTACCTTAGTCCGCACTCGACGATTCGTCTACCGTATTTCTACCTAAAAACTGTAGGAATGCTCCCTGCTGCTAAATACCTCGGTATCTGGAGGTTAATTTGAGTTTAGACTACGTTGGCAGCGTAATCAAACGATTATTTATATCTTCGTCCCTCTTCAGCTTCTATGTTTTCGGAAATTAAAAAGGATAATGACCAAATTAAACTCGAAGTGGGCTTATATACTTGGGCCTGGTCAAGGCCAACGTGTCATTTGAGCCAACGCGAGGCTCTACTTTCCGTGACACGTTGCCATCGTGGAGGAGCTTAAAAATACCCAGACCTATAAGTCGCATTCCTGGAATGCGATTTATAAGTCACATTTTTTGTTTGCGAATGTCGCCGACTTCGCGCTTGTCCGATTCCCCGGGCCATTTTCTAGCACCTATGACTTTCAAATATGCTTAACTAATCCTATGAGTAGGCCGACTAGATGCCCGGGAATCTTAGCTGGTGTAATATTATCTTCCCTTAAGAACATTCACCCTCGAATGGAAACTATCATTTAGAGGACTTCAAGTTATCTTGACTTATTACTTGGAAAATTCTCGGCGTAGTTTCCCTGTAATATGGACATATCCCAAACCTAAAATACAGAAAGTCCAATATAGGTACCCGCACAACACTAAAGGATTCACTGGACAACCAAACATCAATCTTTCTCATTTCATACATATACAACTACCAGATACTGCATAAATAATAATACTGCATATACCGTCGCCCGATTAGGGCTCGAATAAGTGGAGATATCTAGCTTTCATATCTTCCTCGGGCTCTCCTAATGTCATTTCTCTCGGTCCGTTACGCCATAATACTTGATGATGCAAGTTCACCTGCGACCTGTCTGTCTAGGACAGCTACCGAACCTTCTTCAGGCCGCCTCCTCTGTAACCTGGACATCCCTGACTGACTACTCTTGACTCGGTCTCCTAAGAATTTTCTAGCATGGATACATGAAAGACTTGGATGAACAACATTCTAATCTCGCGGCAAGTTCAACTCATACGCCACTTGGCCTATTCTTCTCATGAATCTGATAAGGCCCAACAAATCTTGGATTGAGCTTACTTTCTGTCAATCTCATCACCCTTTTCATCGGAGACACTTTCAAAAATACCCAGTCATTCACATCGAAGTCCAGGTTTCTGCGCCGCACATCTGCATATGATTTCTGGCGGCTCTGTGCAGTCAATAGGCGTTCTCTGATAAGCTTTAGTTTTTTTTCTGACTGCTGAACAATATCCGGCCCAATCAACGCTGATTCTCCTATTTCGAACCAGCCAACCGGCGATCTACATTTTCGCCCGTATAAAGCTTCGAAGGCGCCATTTGAATAGCTGAGTGATAGCTGTTATTGTAAGCAAACTCGATTAAGGGCAAATGCTCATCCCAGCTACCACCAAAGTCTAGCACACACGCTCGCAACATAT
>JACEIK010000736.1:1338-50852 GCA_018107945.1 Datura stramonium
CTCATATTTATAAAATTTTATTAGATATTGTCAAATTTACTTCAAAAAATAAATTTGTATTTATAACGTTTATCAAAAGTTCTCATTCTTCGGAAATGAAACACAATTATATTAACGTTCTTAAATCATATTAAACTATGATAGTTTAAAACCTCTTTTAAGATATTACTAAATCGGAAACTAATCGAGATATGCATATAACGTAGAGAATTTCTTTAATATATGTTCAACTGTAATTATTATAAGCCTATGGAAATGTTATCACTTCTAGTAATCATATATTTCTTGTAAATTCTCATTCTTACCCATTAAAGTATATAAAATTAGTATCAATATATATTTTCACAATATTGTTCTTCTGGAATAAATATGAGGCATGAACTGCTAAGTGAATCAATTAAGTTTTTCCTCAGATAACAAAATCAATATCATTATTAGCAAAAGTATAAGTATCAAGAAATACAAATATTTTATCTCATGGAATCATATTCACTTCATTCTTATTTTCTGAATATTAAGAGAAATAATATCATCAAGGAATATAATTCCTCCAACTAAGTACTAATATCTTTCTAAAAGAAATTCTAATTTTTTTTACCCCAAATCTTTTCAAAGTGAGTGCTCAAGACAAAGACTCGTGTTATAACGTGTTATAAAATAAGAAAACAATAAGAAGAATATTATAGAGAAAGACAAACTAGAGAAGATTTCTTATTTTTGTTGAGGAATGGAATATAATAAAGGAGAACCCCTCTATTTATATGAGAAAACTATCCATAACTTTTCTCTAAAGAAACAAGATATACATTCACAATAATACATTTGTACACATTTACAATGACACAAATACAGTTATAATAGAAAATATTTTTTCTTCTTAGTCTCGTTTATCAATTAAAATAGAATAACCTCATCTTTAATGTTAATTTAGATAATGATACAAAAAAATATCTTAATACAATAAAAAATATTTTCATTTATTAATCTTTTTCTAATTGAATTAGGATAATGATTTGCTAATATAATTCTTGATTTTATTATTAAAATGAAAAAAGGGCCAACAACAATTCCATCAGCGATATTTTGTGATTTGAAGCAATTTAATAAATTTTTGTACGTTATGGCACTGTGGTTATTATGTCTTAACTTTAAAATCAAGAATTATATTAGTAAACATTTATTCTACTTTAATTAGAAAAGCTAAAAAAATTAAAAATTTCTCATTTTATTATAAAAATATATTTATTGTTGTTTAAATAAAAATTAATGATAAAGTTATTATGACTAAGAGTGTGCAGAAATCGATTTAATCAATAAACCGAACCAAAAAAATGTTATTGATTTATTGGTATCAGGTTATTGAGCTAATGGTTTATAAACGATTTTGTAAATTCTTTTATAGGGCTTTCGATTTGGTTTTCAATTTTAAAAATTTAGTTAATGGTTAATCCGATAACCCAGAAAGATTACACTAAAATTATCTTTTTAATCCTAATTATACAATAGTGGCTTTAGATTTTTAATACACGCCTTATTTTTTATTTTTTTGTATTTTATAGTTATTGTCATGGTGCCTCTATTTTCTTTATGAAGTATTTGGTTTGATGGGGCTCTACCTGTCAGTGTAAAATGTGAACTGACATTATTTTTCTTTTTGAGAGATTTTTACCATGCTACTGCATTCAAGTTCTCTACTTAACTAGAAAGAGAATAAATATATTTTAANATATTAATTTATTTTTACTTATAATTCATGTAGACCTTTATGTATAAAAGTAATACATATATGAACAAATGAAAATAAGATTTGGTTATCATTTAGCGTGTTTACAAATGGAAAACCGATAAATCGAATTGGTAATACATAGAACTGAACCAAATCGATTAATAAGCACCCTTAATTATGATCTTTTATATATGACTTATATTATCAGTAGTACATGAGATTATTCTATTTTAATTGATAAAATGAGATTAAGATGAAAAACAAACACTTTCCACTTTTTTAATAGTTAAAGGGATTTTGAAAGAAAAAAACAAGAAAAGAGTTCTTAAACAATAGTTTTATTAGAAAATGAGTGTAACGACCCGTCTGTCATTATGGAGGGAGGGGGGAGGGAGGAATAAGAATGATCACCCTTCTCTAGCCTAAGTGTTGGTGGGAAGATGTGGAATAAGTGTGAAAATTTTGAGCTGGTAATGGTTTGTGTGCGAGAATTGGGAGCTACTGGTTACGGAGGACCACTGCAGCAAAGACATAACCGCTGTAGCGGAGAGATAACCGCTGCAGCAAGACCATTATCACGGTTAGAGGCTAGCTATAACGGATCGGAAAATATACCACTGGATCCTCTATGACGGTGTTTTGGGTGCCATAGCGGGTCCACTGTAGAGGTAATGCGACCGCTGCAGCAAACAAAGGGAACTAGTAGATGGGTTTTAAGTGAGATTTCAGGGGGTTTACCCCATGATGAAATCCAAATCTAATCCTCACTAGGAGAGAGTGTACACAGTCGTCACAATATAATTACCCAACTCGTGAGTCAGGATCGAATTCATAGGGAATGAAGATTGATGGCACAAAAGTCATTTATCAAATTGAACTAAGCAATATCATTGTATCAAAACTAGGAAAGTAAATATTGGGAATTGTAGAATCACATTTGAATTCAAACTCAACCAAAAAGAATAGAGCATCCAACTTCGAAGTAACAATATAAGCGAAGACAAGGGGTATGCTTTTGACAGGGCCTTGATAGGATTGGAGTTAACTAGCAATTCAAAGCATTACTTACAAACATAAATAGTTGTGGACGAGGTGGCACCTGATGTTTCTCAACTACTTGGACGCCTTTTGCCTTAGGTTTTCTCTAACCCCAAGATGTCATACATTTCACCCACTATGACTTGGGAAAGAATTGAGCAATTTCTAGCCTCAATTATTTAATGAGTGTATAAAAGTAGGTATTGGCTATCTCTAGCCCAACTCTATACAATCACAACCCAAATACGCAATATTATTTTCTCACCATATTCTATTCCTCTTTTTCAAGAAACAATAGAATAAGTAAACACAATCTATATTTGCAACTATAGATATTTCAATTATAATTTAGAGAAAATAATATATTTATGCTAAATAAGTAATTCTAAAATTAAACTAGCAACAAACAATCCATTCTAGCCCTTATCATGCACACACCACTAGCAAGAAGTTTAGCTACTCATAGATGAAGAACAAAAGATTATACCAATAAGGAAATCAATATCATTCATCATTAAGAAGAAACTTCAAGCTCAAGTTGTTCTTCGATGGAGGTTTACCTTAGCAAGATGAAGGGAAAATCTCTCACTTCCCTCTACCTTTTTCTCTCTCTAAAATTCAATTCAAAACAATATAATGGAATGGAATATTCTATTCTTTACAAAAGGTGCACCAAAATAGGAAAGTCTACTCCTCTTTTCTTATACAGGTATTCCCATTTTGCCCCCAGAAGCATCCAAAATATCCTTGTACCAGAAGTGGACCATTTTACCTTTTTCAACACGGCCTCACTTGCGTGGCACCTGTGTTTCGCAGGTATCCATCCACGAGACGCAAGTCGCTGGCAACTCTGGTCTAGAAGAACTGATGGGGATTTTGCATTTGCACTTGTGTTGTGCAGGTGCTCTTCTAGCTAGAGGGCAGTATGCTCTTGCGTTTGACCTGCGTTTCGCAGGTCCTCTTCTCCCAGCTTATGCTTTTTGTTCGATTCTTTGCTTTACCTATTCAAATTCAACACTTGCAAAACCAAAGAGAAAGGGCATAAAGCCTTCCTAAATGAATTGAAAACTAAGCAAAAGTTCATGTTTAAAAGCTTAATGAGTTGGTAAATTACCAACTCATCAAACCCTCAAACTCGAACCATTACTTGTCCTCAAGGAAGACATTTCTTCATAGCTGACAAATTAAATCAAGCATGTATGCTACTCGATTTGTACACAAGGGACCATTAGGACTAAGACAACCCCAAAAGCACACTGTCAATGAAAAGAAAAGACTCAACAATTTTGCAAATGCTTTAAGAGGTAACCACAAGAAATTGGCATGATTCACAAGCATTTTTTTCATTCAAAACAAAGGGCATGGATAATAAAAAAAGCTCAATTAACATCTCAAATCATTGAAAATTGACATTCCGAGATTGCCTTAACGTTCACTACACTCTTGTCTCAATCACATCTTTCACTTTGAAACACATTCAAGCATGTATCTTAAGGAAGTGATGCCACTCACATCAAGAGAGAATCCTATTTAATTTTTAAGCAATTCACACACAGAGGGATTATAGAATAAAGAAAATACACTCACTCTCACAAAGAGATTCTCATGTATACAACTTGACCCATAGGTTTTCCCTTCATGTAACTCGCCACTAATGTAGAGTTGCTACACTCAAAATAAATTAGGAATTTGGGATCCTAATGAAGGCTAGGGATAAAGGTAGGGCGTTAGAACCTCCCTAATTCCCTTTTGTGAACATTTTTGCACTCTAATTTTCTATTGAGATCACTCCACCTTATCTCTCATTGATCATCATCTTAAAGTTTATATCAAGAGCCACCCTTATATCTCTTTGGTTTCCACCTTTAGCCTCATCTAAGAAAGAGGTAGCACCTTTCAATTATTCAGTTTCTTTTAATTAATTCATTTCATCACAATTTGATGCTACCTCACATTGAATCTCACATATTTTTCCCATTTTCTTTTGCAAACCCCCAAATTTAGGCTTTTGCCTCATTCTCCCTTTTATTTCTTAAGAATTTGGGCATCAAGCCCCATTTTTCATTTCTTTTCACAACTAGAACTAGGGAGGATGGGTGCCAAAAAAGGGATTATAAAAGGGTAATAGGCTAGTAATGTGGTTTTTCAAGAAAAGGATCAAAGGCTCAAACATTGACTAGCAAGGATAGATGTTCAAGGAGGTCATTTTGGTGAAGTGACTATCAAAAGAAAGCCTAAAATTATATTGTAAGTGCAACCACATCTAGAATTTTGTCTTGAATCATCCTTAGGGAAAGTTCTAGAAAACTATGCATACATGAGAATTGAGCTACAAGCCTCACCACACAAGGCATCACAATCCAAGGGTTCACACCTTTTTCACAATCATATCAAGAATAATGACCTTAAACAAGTTAACATGTGAGTCAAGAAGCCAAACAAGTAATGTGCAGCTCATGATAAAGAGTGCTCAAATTTTAAATTCAAATGCCCCTTTTTCCTCAAAAATCATTTTCAATGCCATTTAAAAAATTTTGGTGGTACCTCTCAAAAACAAGTGCAACAACCAACTCAAAAAGACTCTAAACTTGAAAGTTTTCCTTAAGAAAATTGCCTCTCAATCTATCATAGGGAAATGCCACCCGGTTCGATAACAAAAGAAAAGAAAAGAAAATCGCTCCTTGGAAAAGAACCGTAGTATAAAGAAAACTCTCGGAGTTTATTTGCTAACTACTATGTACAAAAGGAGATTCTTAAAAATTGGCTCATGCCACATTTGGCAATTTAAATGGATCCAATCAATGGAACTAACTAGTCAAAAAACAACATTTCATTCAACTAAAGGCCCGCAAGGGCATTCAATCAACTAAGTAAAAATTAAAACTAACAACATCTAAATCATAAGAAATTCAGCCCGACAAGGGAAACAAAAGAAAACCAACCAAAAGAGAGACACAACCCACCCCCAACTATGAAAGTGTATTGTCCCCAATGTACACATGAAGAATAAAGGGTGGTAAGACTCCCTTATGTGGCTACTTGTTCTCATCGTCATTGGGCTCCTCATTTTCATTACCTTCTCCTTCCTACTCTTCTCCCTTCTCATCATCAAAGCCCGCGAAAAGATCGTCGATTGGTCCTTGAGCAGTTGATGGTGCAGCCATGGCCTCATCAAGCAATTGCATGTCGAGGTTAGCCATAGGTGTCCTATTTTGGATCTCCCTCACATCAGCTCAGAGAGAAGAGACTTCTCCTTCAACCACGTCCACAGGGGAGCATAGTTTGGCCAAGCTCTTAAAGACATCCTTCATCGCCTTTTTCACCGACCTATTTATGAGAGCAGGCAAGTCTTGAGCCAACCTTTGGAGTTTGTTCTCATGTGACCTCGTCATCCTTGCTAACTTGTGGATCCCACTTGTTCTTGATGAATCTGGAGGAGGTGAAGGTCCATGGGGTGGTGCCTCTGCAGAAGCATGCCCCGATATCACGGGGTATGATATGTTGAGGTAGGGAGTTATATGAGTCTCTTCGATGCCATGAGAGGTGGAGCCTTCTATTGTCTCCCATGCTTATATTCTCTTATTTTTAATTTGTGGAGCATCAACATCCCATCTCTTATCAATAGCAATGACACCCATGGCAGCACTGCCTTGTTCATCAGGGAATAGTAGAACTCCCCCTTTGAGACACAGTTGACTAATCAGCATAGCATAGGGCATTAAGGTCGTTTGTTGTTAGGCCTTTCACTTCATTTGAGTAGCCACTATTTCACCAAAATTAATTGGTAACCCTGACATAATGCAGAAAATGAGGATAGCTGTCTCAAGATTCACCCGTTGACCATTCTTCGACAGTATGATGCGGCTACAAACAAGTTCAAGCCACAATTTGGCCTCAAATTTTAGGTCCTTCCTCACAATGTCTCCCTCCATGGTGGCCCATCATGGTTGATCAGTGGCAATAATGCGGGCCACCCAATTAAACTGGTCTTCTTTGGTTTCCACCCTTACCGCAAACTCTGTTTCGAAGTCAATCTCATCCTCCCAAAATAAGGCATTGATTGCATCAGGAGTGATGTCTACCTCTATATCCCGAACCTTAACGCAAATGAGGTAAGGAAAATTGTCAATCTTCCCTTTGTGCTTCATTGCATCTTGCCTTGCTTGGAAGGAAGCATAAAACTCTAGGACAAGGTTGGGGTGGTAGATGATAGAGCTCAGTGAATATATGACGCGCCTATCGTCAAATTGGGCATTGATGTTGGGGAATTCATTCCCCAACCCCTCCAAGCCAAAGTGCTTTTAGGTGTTGAAGGACCTCCCTATGCATATGACATAGAAGCTTTCATATACGAATTACGAGAAAGATGATGGACTCCTAGTGTAACCAGTTTGGTAGCCTTGGCTTTTCCTTTTCCTTACCCTTTGAGGTGGAAAGAGGCTTTTCTTTTGTCGGCTTGGCCGGAAGACATGTGTTGCAACATAATGTTAGTGGCATAAGATGCCGTTTTTGTGTTTTTGATAATATGAAAGAAAAAGAAACAACTAAACTAAGCTAAGAAATAAAGTCTAAAGATTGGATGACAATTAGTGGAAACATCAAAACTAATATTTTGGCAACACACACGCTAAACACACCAAATGCGAGGTTAATACCACATGGCCTTAGTCATCCTTGGTATACGGCGAGAAAACTAGGCCAAATAGGCCAAATCCGAGTGTTGAACTGCATTTGCGGGTGTAGCGCGAGTGGTTAGTGAGTGGCCTAAGCAAAACCATACCTGCTTTGATGACATCCAATTTTGGCTCTCCATTTTTGATTAATTATTTTTAAACACGAGACTTTAAATGAATTAAAAATGTTTAAATTGTTTAAAATATTTTAAAACATAAAAAAAATAAAAAAAATAAAAAAAATAAAAAAAATAAAAAAAATAACATATATATATATATATATATATATATTATCTCTTACGATTTTAAATATTTGAAAGCGTTTAAAACAAAAAGGAAGAAAAGAAAGGGTCAATTTATGTGTGTAATGTGTAATATATATATGTGTGTGTTATTATATTATTCATATAAAAAAATAAGTATTTTATGTGAGTGCATAGTTTAAATTATCAATCTTAGTCGATTATAATTAGATCTATTTTTCGAAAAAAAATATTTTATTTTGTTAAGTTTAGAAGCTTAATTAAATTAATCGATTAATAATTCATCTTGATTTTATTTATTTTTACAAGAATGAAATGGTTTTACAATTTAATGATTTAAGTTTTCGATAATGCAATTTTATCAAGAAAAGTGGCTAAAATTGAAATAAAATTGGTTTTTATTTTTAATTGCAATTATAGCCAAATTGAGCCAAAAATCTGAATAATTTCTCAATCCTTGCCAATAAATTCTAACTAATCAACGTGCGCCACATAAGGAAGCACATGGATTGCTTCTTTCATTTAATCTTAGCCATCAATCTTGATCTAATGGCTTTCATTTATTTCCTCCCTTTAATATATGTTTATATTTAATTAACAGATTTTTATATATTTATTATATATTTATCTATTTTAAATCCTAGCATTCTAATATTAGATCTAGGGTTCAGATTATTATAACCCGCCCCAATAACCCATTAACCCGACCCAAACCCATCCAAACTCTACCCAAATTCCCCTCTTTCCACTCCATCGACCAACACCCTTAAACACTCTCTCTCTCTCTCTTCGATCTCTCCTCATCCCCCTCCCCCAGACCTCCTTCCACCGCGACCACCACCCTCCGCTGCCCAGACCTTGCGTCAGCCCCTCCTATGCCAGGCGCCGGCAACCAAACCCGCAACGAACCCCAACCCGAACCCACGACCTAGAATTTAGCTGTACCCTTCGCGACCCCTCTCCTCTCTGTCAGACCCATTCTCTTCCCTAACCCGAAAAATCCATTCATGACTTCGTCTTTCTCCTGCTGTTGGCATGGAGCAGAGGAGCAGGTATGTTCTTCCCTCTTTATTTTTAAACTTTTCATCATTTTCTCCTCTTCCTCACGCCTTTATCCCATCAAAGACTTGAGGATTCAATTTAGTCCCAAGTTCTGAGAATTTACTTTGAAAATCCCCCAATCTCTCCTATAAAAGGAGGAGGCATTGAAGGAAAATAACTCAAAAAATTCGGAAAAATCCGAACTCACTGACTCAAAACAAAAAAAAAACAGTAGGATACGCAAGAATAGACAGGAAAAACACACTGGTTTTTCTCTCTTTTGTGTTCTTGATCCTTTCGATTCCCTCATTCTTTGTCTCCGTTTTCTACTCATACTTGGAGTTGAAAAAAGTTAGCGAGAACTCAAATATTCTGTTTCAATCCCTTACACCACACGAGGTAATGCCATCCTTTTCTGTGTATTTGATCCAGCCTTGTAATATGCTAATTGTCTGTTTGGAACTAATTTTCTCTTCGTTTTTATTCTTTTGTTTTGATCGATCAGTTGTGAGTCTTCTGCCCGTTTGATAGTATTTAGCTCAATGACGTTTGTAACTTACTTATAGCTATAGCAAAACAACTAAAACAAGCTATATAGCATTTAAATCTTTAAGTATTGTTTAGCTCTGCTTATCTGTGAGATTCTTGTGACACATTGTTTAGCTAACTGTTTGAGGGATTATTGTGATATTTATTAGGGTGTTGTAATGTGGTAGTAGTTGTTAGATATGCCTCTGATTTAGCTGTGCATTTTAATAAAGTTCTCACTTTCTAACTTATCATGAAAAGCATTTTTTTTAGATTTAAAATTTGAAGTAAAGACCAATTGCATGCTGTGAGATCCTTATTGTGTTGCCTCTGTTTTGAAAATTTAAACATAACATTAGCAGTCAGTTAAGTATTAAATTGAATCATGAGTACATCTAAGTGAGCATGAAGTCTACGCTGTTGGATTGAGAAGTAAAGTTTGCTTTAAGTAATTTTATTCTTCAATAATGCGCGAGTTCGAATTATCCAATATGAATTGTTTAAACCAGGCAGTAAGGGTAGAGATAATGTGAAATCTGGCCTAAGTTTAAAGAAAGTGATGGCTATCTCTTACCGCCCGATAGGAGCTTGCTTAGTTTGAGATTTATTTACTTTCAATTACTTGAATGTTCTTCCAATGAATGTATTTGATACTTTTTGTTTAAAATGATTAAAGTGAGTTTATGATCTAAATTAGTCTGTGACTGCCTATTCTTCCCTTCACGGAACTGATCTTGTTGAGGTTATGCCATTTCTTAAATATGCGTTAATTACGTATTAATCCTTAGTGATAATAACCAATTGCGAAAATAATGTTAACTTGGTCTCAAATTTATACGTAGCTTCAAAATTAGTTACTACTCTCTATAAGGAAGATAGAAACTGTCAACCTTGTGAAAGGTCTTAATTAGTTAAGTGTTTGACATGCTAATTCCCTAGTTGTAACATAAGATAGTAAGGAACTGAAGCAGGTTTGAGGATATGACTGCCTAAAGGGTTGTAGACCATTTTGTGAAAATTATCGTCACTTTTTTTATATTAGGATTACATGAATTCTTATTTTGAAATAAGTTAATTGCCGAACATTTAGCAGAAAAAGTCCGGGATAGAACCTTGAAACAGGTTGTTAAACTCGATCTTGTTTTGAAGACGGGTCTTTTCTCCTATATAGTTTAAGTATGCCGATACATGACTTCTGTTGTAGATACTAATTCTTTGGAAAAGAAATAGCTAATGAGGTCAATTATTCTTTTAATAAGCTGTCCCTTTTTCCCTCTTTTGTTCATTGAGTTTATATTTTAAATCTGCATTATATGTGGATTGAGGCATTGAGCACAAAAGGTGAATATAGGATGACATAAATTTAAGTTTCCTTTTGGTAATAATATATATGATATGTGTTTTCATTATTTGGCGAGTCTAAATCCTCTCAAATTTGACTAAATGATTGTGTGTTATTCATAAGTAAAAGTTTGCTGATTAATAAATATAGCTAGTCTTATTCGATTTGTTTTTATTTGGATTCATGCTCTTGAATGTTAGCTAATAGTTAACAAATTAAGGAAAATGCTGATGAGAGCATATTTTTAACTAGCAGAGCTACTTTTTGTTTTCTCTCCTTTTTAGGACTGCCCTGTTAGATTATTTGTTATGTAGTAAATAGTTTTAATTTTAAAGTGGGGATCAAGAAATCTATATATATTGCCTGGCTCTTAATTGTTTTGGTCTTGTATGGAAGAGCAGATGTAACCAATGTTTGGAACTCCAGAATGAGTTTGTATGATGAGGAATATCTTCATTTTAAATTTAATGTGGCTGAGAGTATTTCTCTATATTTTTTTAGTTAACTTACTTTTGTATACGTTTTGATTTGCTTAACTAGTCTAATCCTTTACCCTTTCTTGTTTTTTTCCTTTCATGTTGCAACCGGAGCCGAGAGTTCTCACTTTGAAACTCCTTTGTCAAATCTATTGTTCGCATTTGTAGCTTTCAGTATTACTTCAACTTCTGTGTGTTTTACTATTAAAGCATTATGACCAGAAACTAACTGATGTTTCTTATATGTTTTAAAAAAGGTTTTTTTATTGATTGGAAATGGTTCAAAACACACTCTAAATTTATGCGAAATTGCTGTATATACTTCAACTTTCTTGAAGTCCATATGACCCCTGCTGACTTATTTTAAAATGGAATATATTTCTTTATTATATGCTTATATGGAAAAGAAAATGTAGTGCACTCTCCTTGAGAGAGTGATGAATTATATACCTATATTTTTAAAAAAATATCTTTTGCATTTTTCGTTTCTTTTTCTTTTTTCCTTCTCTCTCTCTCATCACCTTGAGCCACCAACACCTCCTCCTCCCACCTTCCTACCACCATCAAAAGTTATTAGCCTTTTTAGCAGCATCTATTAGTATCAATTCATCGATCATCACTATAGAAATTCACCCATTCTTCAACATCTCCAACACCATTAAAGTTATGGCATGACATGGATTTTTCAAAAATCCATCACAAAAAAATCTAAATAATAAAATATCCAAAATCACTCCAATTAGTAAAGTAAATAACTCAATTGAAAAAATAACTTCTCCAACGACAATAATTGTTAAAAACGGATGCTACAATAAAATTGAAGCCTTTGTCGAAAAAAGAAAATTGGGCCGCTATTGATGCTTTTTCTTTCTACTGATTACCTCAAAAACTTTTCTACTTATTTGACTTTACGAGAAAGAATTAAAAAAAATTAAAAGATAAAATAGAAGATAAAAGAGAAATAAAGGAAAAGAAGCCACGAAAGAAAGGAAAGAGCATGAAGGAAAACCTTAAGAGCAAGAAGGAGAAAAGAGATAAAAAAAATAAAAAAATTAAAAAGAATAAGAAGAAAGAGAAAAAATAAAGAAAATAAAAAATAACACGTCGTGTGTTTTCACCATTTAACACAAATTTGAGTGTTACTTTTAAAGGGTGAATATATTCCACTTCAAAGTAGTTTGGGGTCATAGGACCCCCTTAAGTTGAAGTGTGTAACAACAATTTCGGTCAAAGTTAGAGTGTGTTTTGAACCCATTTTCCCTTTATTATTTCTCCAAAGGTTGATTCATGTTGACTATGAGCGCGGATCATCCATACTTTACAAGATCAACACGAGCATTCGCAAATATGGCCCGATTCAAGTGCATCCGGTCAGGCTAGTTTAGGGATTGTCACCATTCGCGTGAGTTGGAGACCGGGAGGAGAAAATGCAACCCTTGGTAGAACATATTTAACATGTGATGCGGCAAATGGCCAACATGCAAAATGAAACATTAATCGACTTGAACCTCACCCAATCTTTCCATTAGCACGAACACGGCACTTTAGAATGAAAATGAGTGCAACTATCCCACCAACTTTTCGCATGTTAACTCGCAGCTCCTCCAACACTTTCCACCGAACTCTTCACCGCACAACCAACACGAATATTGCCAACCCCACCCATCAACCTACAATAATCTAACTCGCAACAATCTTTGAAACAAACCAACCCATTACCTTCACTACTCGGATATTCCTCAACCTCCACTTGTTCAAACTACCCCATTCACCACAAATCATAAGCTTGAGCCAGCACATACCGGCGACACACATTGCTATTCCTAGAGACGCAATATGTGCCACATTATATGTAGCGGCACCACAGCCTTTCACTACCACAATTCCAGCCATGCCTCATCCAAAAATCGATCCATATAAGGAGATGGAGGGAGAAGCAAGACCTAAGGTAGACGAGAATATGGAAGGGAGATCAGTAATCTAAAAAGCATTCAAAAGCATCCAATTCCATAAGGGATATAAAGGGCTTGAGTATGAGGATCTATGTGTTCATAGAAAATTGGTGCTTGTAAGATATAAGGTGCGAAATTTGATATGTTTGATGAAAGAAATCACCATGCCCATTTGAGGAGTTATCTTGTGATAAATAGTGGAGTATGTAGAGATGAGGCCATCAGGATGAAGCTTTTATAAGGAGCTTGAAGGGAAGCCCTCGAATTGGTACACAAGCAGATCCGCAAAAATGGCGTAGTTGGGGTGTGCGATGGCGCAAATTCATGGTTCGGTTTAGATTTAACCTTTAAAATCATCCCGGATAGGTTCTATTTGATGAAGCTAGAAACAAAGTCAATAGAATCTTATAGAGAATATGTACGATGGAAGCTGAAGCCGCAAAAATCCAACCTCAGGTAGAAGGTAGAGATATTACTCTCTCTTTATACAGTTCAAAATGATGTGACGTACTATGAAAAGGATGTTGAGCATGATGGGACAAAAGTTTTGTAAACCGTTAGGATGGGAGAGTTCGTTAGAAGAAGACATTAAAGCTGGGAGAATCACAAATTTAGCGACCTTGCAAGCAGCAAGGCAATTGAGTCGGATTCGAGTTGGGGAGCAATTAAGAAAGAAGAGGACGGAGTGTCTTTGTCATGACCATCTAGGAACATAGGCCAAACTAGATGTTAACCTTCCTAAACCCATTATCCCAACCTTTATACCATAGCTTGATGCACTCAAGCTCCTCAACCATACTGCAAACTTTGCCCACCCATATCTGTTTACCACACACAACCAAAATATTATCACCCCGATCACACACGCCACAAGAATCCATCACAATATCAACCTACCTCGGCCTCAACCTAGTGCCAACCACAAGTTTGTCCAGCAAATTCCCTAGACCATGAAAGCTTTTGAAAAAGGCCATCAAATCTATACACTAGCGAACCTTTAGCCCAACTATACAAAGATTGAGAATCGAGGATACTCCAATCCATTACAAAGGTAAAATTCTCCCTTCTGAATGGTATGTGAGACTAAGCATTGTGTGTATCACCACGGAGTTGCTAGACACGACCTTGAATTTGCTTTACTCTCAAAGACAAGATTGAGACGCGATCAAAAGAAGGAGTCATTCCAGCTCAAGGTGCTCCCTAATGTAAGCAGCAATACTTTGCCAAATCGCAGTAATGCTATGAAAATGACCGCCATTGATGAAGAATGCCAGTTTGGAAGGACCATTGTATCAGTCAAAATGAGGAAAAGGTCATCGCCGGCGCTGTTGCTCCACTAATTCTTGTATATGTGAGGATGCTAATAGAGTAGGATTTTCATTTCCAAACCCGGGATCACAACGTCGAGTCGCTCAAGCACCTTCTTTGACACCAAGGTTGTCCCTTGGAATTACCATACTAACGAGGAGTAAAGGGAAAGGAAAGTTGGTTGTAAAGGCTAGCTGCTGCGGAATGACAAAGTTTGGGGTGTTACACCCGGACATAGCACGGAGTATTGAGCAAGAAAAATAGCCAAAGAAGTTGTAACAGAGGCTGAAGTAGAGAGGTTTTGGAAGAAAATGCCGACTAAGGAGTATGCGTTGTCGAACAATTGAAAACATCCACCAAATTTCATTCTTATCATTGTTGATGGATTCAGCCACTCACAAGAGTGCTTTGGTGAAGGCATAGCCCAGTCATGTGCCATTTGGGACCACTGCGAGAGCTTCAGTATGGTTGGACAAATTTAGAGGCCCACAAAGTCTCTTTCCATGATGATGAGTTACGCTGAAGGTTTGGGGCACACCATAGCGTTGAATATTACCGTCAAGTGCGAGGATAAATTCATTTATAAGGTTTTGATTGATAACGGCTCGATCATTAATATATGTCCTTTCACTACGCTCGAGCTTTAGGAGTTGACATTAGGAAAATTCGTAGAAAGTCACGTGAAGATTAGAGGTTTTGATGGGACTCAAGGGAGTCATTGGAGAGGTTGACTTGGCGGTGCAAATTGGACCCGGAGTTCATCATGGAGTATTGAGTGCGTGTCACTAGTTACAACTTATATTAAGAAAGTGTGAATCCATGGCTGATGCGAGTCCCTTCCACCTACATCAGACCTTAAAATTTGTTTGGAATAATCATGAAATTGTGGTTCATGGAGAATGCAACAATTCGATCTACCTCGACAATTCATTCCCTGTTATTGAAAGTGTGAGAAAGTTGGATGGATCCTTTTACCATGCTAAGAGTGGAATTGCTACTCAGTACAGAAAGGGTAAAATTGCCACATGTGCCTGATGGTGGCAGGAGATGTTGAAGAGCAGGTTTTGAGCACGGACGGAGTCTTGGAGTGAACTTTGAATGGAATAATGGAGCGATTCGGTTGCTAGTCAAAAGTATACTTTGGTTTCAGATGAGCCTACTCTGAAGAAGTCTCATTGGCCGTCTCAAAAAAGAAAAGGTGACATTATATGCCAAAGCCTATCCCATCTTTGGACAGTCATTTTTGCCAGTCATTTCCGCCTAAATGTTAGATGAAGTTGTTGAAGATAACCTTGTGGAAGGACTCAAGAACCTATTTATTGTTGAAGGAAAATTTGAATGCAACGTGATTTTTGAAAGTTATAGCGAGACTCCAACCATACGGGATCTTGAGCTGGAGATGCTCTGAACAATTGGACTTGTACCCCGTCCCAGTTCTCACAGGAATCTTGGTAGATAATTGTATTAATATTTTGGGCCGTCGTGATTTAAAATTAAAGAGCTGAATCATGTTTATGAATTTTATGTGTTTTGCCTCCATCTTTTGAAATCTTCAATGTAAAATCAGCTGCTCTTTTCTATTTTAATTTCACATTATCTTCTTTTAGTATTTTCTCTTTTACCTTCGGCAATTACATTAATAAATATGTAAATCTTGTGAATGTGACATGTAATAAAACAAAGTAGAACAAACCCTAAATAAATGAAGAGTTCGAAGAATATGAAGAAGACATGCAACCTGAAGGTTGACTAGGAGATCGAACACTTTGAGAATAAGTCAAAACCAAATTTGGATGAAACAGAGACAATAAATTTGAGAGATTTGGTGATGGGGAAACAAGAATCGAGTGTCCATCTAACCCCGTCCCAAAAGAAAGAGTTGGTTTGATCTTTTAAGGCAGTATGTGGATGTGTTGCATGGTCTTATGATGATATGCCGGGTCAGAAACAGACATCATTTGCATAAGTTGCCAATGTCGATCCATTAAGCAAAAGTCGAAAAATCAAGCCAAACTTGAGTTTAAAAATTAAGGAAGAAGTCTCCAAGCAATTTGATGCAAATGTCATTCGAGTGCAGTATCCTACTTGGCTAGCCAACATCGTGTTAGTACCAAGAAAAGATGGAAAAACCGGAGTATGTGTGGATTATCGGGACCTCAACAAGGCTAGCTCGAAAAGAGCGATTTCCCTCTCCCAAACATTCACATACTTATTGATAATTGTGTGAAACATGAGTTACAATTATTTGTTGATTGCTTGCAGAGGTACTGCAAATTTTGATGGACGAGGAAGATGCCAAGAAAACAACGTTCATCACGCCTTGGGAATTATATTGTTATCGAGTGATGCCTTTTGGACTCAGGCATGATTACCACTTACATGAGAGCCATGACTACTATTTTCATGACATGATCCATAAATAGATTGAAGTTTATGGATGATTTCATCAAGTCACGGAAGAGTGCAAATCATTTGGTGGATTTGAAGTTCTTTGTGAGATTGAGGCGATACAATGCGAAATTAAATCCCCAAAAAGTGTGCATTTGGTGTCCTACGGAACATTGGGTTCATCGTGAGTAGGAAGAGATATAATTAGACCTATCAAAGATAAAGGCCATTCAAGACTTGCCTCCTCCAAGAGTAGAAAGGACCTTATGAGTTTCATGAAATGCGTCTAAACTATATCAGTGGTTCTTAGCACAATGATCATGATGACTTGTGAGCGATCTTTAAGGCACATTGAAGAAAGATGCGCACGGATGGATAGAAGATTGCTAAAAGAGCTTTTGACGGAATCAAGGAGTATTTGTCTAATCTGGCCTTTGGATTTCCTCTAGAAGCCAGGGAAGACCATTGTTGCTATACTTGTCCATGTCGGACAATGCATTTGGAGTGTGTATTGGGCAACATGATGAAACTAGGAAGAGAAAGTCATATATTACTTGAGCAAGAAGTTCACACCTTATGAAGCTCGTACACTTTGTTGGAGCAGGTTGTTGTGCCTTGACTTGGAGTGCAAAAAAATTAAGTCGATTATAGTTGATCTATTTTAGCAAAAAAAAAAAGCATTTATTTTGTTTTAAGTTAGACTTAATTAAATTAATCGTTAACTAATTTATACTTGATTTTATTTATTTTTACAAAAACGAAATGATTTTACAATTTAATGATTTCAAAGTTTTATCATTAATGCAATTTTATCAAGAAAATGACTAAAATTGTAATAAAATTGGTTTTTATTTTAAATTGCAATTATAGCCAAATTGAGCCAAAAATCTGAATAATTTCTCAGTCCTTGCCAAGAAATTCCAGCCAATCAACGTGCGCCATATAAGCAAGCACATGGATTGTGCTTCTTTCATTTAATCTTAACCATCAATCTTGATCTAATGACTTTCATTTATTTCCTCCCTTTTAATATATGTTTTATATTTAATTAACATATTCTTTTATACATTTATCTATTTTAAATCCTAATGATCTAATATTAGATATGTGGTTCAGGTGTCTAACCCGCCCCAATAACCCAGTAACCGGCAAACCTATCTAAACTCTATCCAAATTCTCCTCTTTCCACTCCATCGACAACACCCTAAACCCTCAATTTATCTCTCTTTGATCTCTCTCACCACCCCCTAGACCTCCTTCCAGCAACCACCACCCTCCGCCCGCCAGACCAGCGTCCAGCCCCCTTCTCCACAAGAAGCGCCGACAACCAAACCCGCAACCCCAAAACCCCAATCAGACCCGCGACCTAGAACCCCAATCCGTACCCTTCGTGACCTCTCCCATCTGTCAGACACATCGCTTTCCCAACCGAAAAATCCGTTCATGACTTCATCCTTCTCCTGCTATTGGCATGGGCAAAGGAGTAGTATGTTCTTCCCTCTTTATTTTCAAACTTTTCATCATTTTCTCCTTTGCCTCTATCCCATCAAAGACTTGAGGATTCAAATTTGGATCCTCAAGATTCTCTGAAACACTTTGAAAATCCTCAATCTCTCCTATAAAAAGGAGGCATTGAAAGGAAAATAACTCAAAAATTCACGGAAAAACCATCCCGAACTCATTGACTTAAAAACAAAAAAAAAAGCAGCAGGATACTTAAGGGCTGGGAACCGGAAAAACACACTGGTTTTCTCTCTCTTTCACTCTTGATCCTTTCGATTCCCTCATTCTTTTTCTCTTTTTCTGCTCACACTTGGAGTTGGAAAAGCTAGCAAGAACTCAAATAATTTTTTTGTTTCAATCGCTGCACCACACGAGGTAGAAATGCCATCCTTTTCTATTAATTACAGTCAGCCTTGTAATATGCTAATTGTCTGTTTGGAACTAAATTTCTCTTCTTTTTTTTTCTTCTTTTTATTTGATCGATCGGTTGTGAGTCTTCTGCCCATTTGATATTGTTTAGCTCAATGGCATTTGTAACTTACTTATAGCTATATAAAACAATTTAAAATAAGCTATATAACGTTTAAATTTACCAAGTATTGTCTAGCTGCGTATCTGTGAGATTCTTGTGACATTGTTTAGCTGTCCATTTGTGGGATTATTGTGATGTTTATTGTGGTGTTGGAATGTGGTAGTAGTCATTAGATATTCGACTGATTTGGCTGTGCATTTGAATAAAGTTCTCTTTCTAACTTATCTTAAAGTTTTTAGCTTTAAAATTTGAAGCAAAGATCAATTGTATGCTGTGATTTAAGTTTCCTTTTGGTAATTAATATATACGATATGCGTTTTCATTATTTCGAACAGTGTAAAATCCTCTCAAATTTGACTAAATAATTGTGTTATTCACTTAAGTAAAAATTTGTTGATTAATAAATATATTAGTGCTATTCGATTTCTTTTATTTGGATTCATACTCTTGAATGTTAGCCAATAGTTAAAAGTGGGAAAATGCTAATGAGATCATATTTTTAACTAGCAGAGCTGCTTTTGTTTTTCCTCCTCCTTTTGGGACTGCCCCTGTTAGATTATTTGTTATGTGCCAAATAGTTTTAATTTTATAGTGGGGATCAAGAAATCTATATCTGTTGCCTGGTTCTTAATTGTTTTGGTCTTGTATGGCAGAGCAACAGTAACAAATATTTGGAACTCCTTAATGAGTTTTTATGATAAGGAATATCTTCGTTTTAAATTTAATGTAGCTGAAGTATTTCTATATATTTTTAGTTAACTTATTTTATATACATTTTGATTTGCTTAACTTCTCTAATCCTTTAGCCTTTCTTGTTTTTCTTTCGGCTTAACCGGGCCGAGTTCTTCTTTTTGAAACTCAACTTTATCCCAGCGTATGCGGGCTGTAATAGTGTGCCCTTGTCTCTCCGAGTTAAACTTAGAAAATGAATCTCTTGAAAAGAGCTCAGCAATTCTTACCTTCCTCTTTACAACTCTTTTTATTCATATATTAGTCTTGCTATTGTTGTTAACTTTTATGTTTTGTGTGATGTTGCTTACAAACTTACAACTTGTTTAATAGTATTGATTTCCCTCCTGTTACAGCGTTTTCTTTTATTAAGCATGTCTTAAATAAATGTATTTTCACATCTTGCTTTGCCTAAAGAGTTTCTTAGAAAAGGGCACAAATATAGTATCCTCTTTTAAAAGGCTTAATTTAATATTTTTTATTTTTTTTATGTAAGTTTATTTTTTATTTGTTAATTTTTGTAACTTTTTATTTTTAGTTTAATGAATCAAGTTCAAAATTAGGCTCAATAATTAAAAATCACTAACTTTAAAAGAAGAAGAATGGGCTGTAGGCCCAATTGTTTGTTTGATAATCTGTCCTAGAAAAAAAAAGGCCAAATAGGTTGCTGACTAATGTTCACTAATAGAGAATTTAGTCACTATTTGGCCCATTTCTGATACAGAAAAAGTTTGAGTATGAGGTATAACATCTTACATACATATATTATTTTTATAATCATGTTATGCATATGTTATTTTATAAATATTTTATTATTATATTATAATTTCTTGATATACTATCATTTTAGTTTTCTAAATAGAAATATAAAAAAATTGTATTATTGTACCAAATTCTTAGGAAACTAAGCTCCCACTCACAATCCATGTAATAGGGTCGCCAAGTAAGAAGTGTAGAACAATTAGTTCTAAGGACCATTGTTGTATAACCATTCATCAACAGATGTCGCTTTCCAGATTGGGTAAAAATGTAAACCTATAGCTTGCAGAAGTAGGAATAAAGGCACCGAAAAATATGTGTCTCCGTAAAGTAGAGAACACGACGAGTTCACGAATACTATAATCATCTCTTTGGAGGAGCGATAATGAAAAGGAAATAATAAATACGAAGTTGCCGTCAATAAGGTGAGGATCATCAAAACACCAAACCACCCAATGTAAAGGCGGTTTTTTTAGTGCTGATTCATTTTACATAATATGTATTTACTAACTTCCACCCATCCATATATACATGCTTTAGTTTATTTTATCATCATTTATAAATACTCATACTTGCATAGCATATGTATAATTACTTTATCTTCAGTTAATCTTTTTCGTATATAACTTATCTCCATATGTGTATATGCTACATATCACTATTTTATATATACACGTGTAAATACTCGTTAGACATTTGTAACTCACATATAATTCGTATTATATTCATTATACACTCTATGTACATGTATATGTACTTCACATATATTATTTTTCAACACTAAAATATTTTATATTATAAGCATATTGCCCAGTATCCATACGTACATTATTTATTTATTACAAATCAATTTAATTACGTTACTACATTTCGCTACTTTATTCAAGCAGCAATTTAGCAATACATACACACCTTATATCGCTACCGTCTATATTCTGTATATCATTTATATATTTTGTATACATATATATTTCTAAATTATTTCAAATAACTCTTTCTAACAATTTTTAACTCTTAACACTTTTGAAGAGTAGTGACAGAATAAATTATCCCTTATGCATCTTAGGCTAAATTTAAGGACTATCATCGGATAGGTTCCGAGGGTACTAAAACCTTCCGCTTGGAGTAAATAAAACCCCTTCCCAGATTTTCAACGGTTGTCGCAGAATAAAAATAGAACTCATTATTTATTTATTTTTATTTATTTTCTTTCAAATGATTTTTAATATTTTCTTAAAATTAGGTGGCGAATTTGTACCTTTTAAGCAGGTAGAAAGCCGAGATTGTAAACTATTTTGACCAGTTCAAATAGGGCGCATTTTTGCGCCTCGGCCTGCGTTCGAGCTTGACCTGCGACTTCATAGGTGCGTAGCAGTGTCTAGCATCAAATTTTTGAACACACAGTTTTTTCATTTTTCCTGACATTATGAGCTTTCTCAAAATCATTCCACTCATCACATTTTCACATTCCCAAGAAGCACAAAAGAAAAAATATACTTGATTTTTCCTTAATAAAGATATCAGCCTATCTATCATCGGAAAAATTGTGCATTCTAGATACATGGGTTACTCAGATTTCACCTCCAACTATATTTCAAAACATTAGGCATAAACAAGAAATACAGGCATTCTCGAACAAGTTCTACCCATGATTTGTGATTTTAACCCTCCAATCATACCCCCAGCAAATAAGGATATTTCAAAAATGAAAAACACAAGATGGGCAATTGGGAACATTGGTTAAGAAAATTCGAACTAAACATGCCTTCTTTTGTACTAACATCCTCAAATAGCAAGAAAAATAATAATAATAAACACACATACCAAGTGAGAAGAGAGAAAGACAAATAGATTGAGACTTGGAGTCTTCTTTATAATGGCCAACCCGAAAGCTTGAAGTTCTTTTAGATTTAGTGATAATGTAGTGAGACATGGTGAGATAAAGAAAATGGTGAAGGGTGAGGGTTTTGTAGATGGAGAGGTAGAAGTGATTGGTGGGTTTAATGGTGGGAATAAATGGAGTAATGGAGGTTATGGGGAAGGTAAAAAGGTTAGTTAAAGGTGCTTTTTGGGAAGTGGAGAAGAATTTTTACCGATTGGGTTGTACATGGGTCGGGTCGATCCAATGGGTTGGTCAACCTTTAGAATGACATTACTTACGTTTCTTGCTTTGCGCTTGACCACGTAACCGCGGTAAGGTACCCACGTTTAAGTAGTTTCAAGCGCGAGGTGATCCCATTCTTTACCGAGGATCGCACAGATTGCTTGACTTGCACTTTGCGACTTGCCACCTATGTTTCGCAGGGTGGTTCACAATTCACCATCTTTTTTTTTCCGGATTTTCTTCGGGTATTACGGCCGGTGCGCCGGACCTATGTTTATGAGTTGCTTTTTCTGAGTTCCCCATGAGGTGAAGTGCAACCCCCCAATTTTTCAACTTTCTAGCCCCCTCTCTGCGGCGAGTTGCATCTCGCGCATGAGTACTTGCATTTTGCGGGTCTCACTTGAGCTCTTTGCGTTATTTTCTTTCACTTGGTTCTTCATCCAATTTTCCTGCCTGAATAGGAAACAACAGAAATATCAAGTATCAAGAAAAATGCTTGGGTTGCCTCCAGAAGTGCCTTATTATATTCATCATGGCACTGACGGAATGCCTCCTCAATCATCAAGTCTTGAGAGAGTCTCATCCTCCGAATCAGCAGTCTCCACGAATTTTGTCTTGCTCCTCCTCTTCATCGAGGACTGCTATTACTTTACATTTGGGGGGCTTTGTGGTTTGACAAACGTGAGTGACTTCCTCCTACCCAATCTAAACTTGAGCTCCCCTAGCTCCAGATCAATGATGCCCTACCCATGGCTAGTATTGGTCACCCAAGAATGATGGGCACCTCGTATCCATATCATGATCAACACGACAAGTCGAGTGGAAGGAATCAATTTGTCCACTTGAACCAATGCATCTTCTAGAATTCCCACGAATCTCTTGATAGACAGTCCACCATCAATAGCCTTATCACCAGAAGGCTTAGAATTCTAAACCTAAATTTTTGAAGATGATGAAGGCATCAAATTAGTGCTTGCACCGAGGTCACATAATGCCTAGTTAGACCGCCAAATTCAATAGTACAGGAATGGTAGCTTGAAGTCCTCTCTTTTGGAAACAATAATGCTTGTATCATGCACTATAGTGATCACAATCCTCTCTCACCAGACTACATCAACAACCTTATTCTTTTGAAACCAATTCCTTCATGGGTTTTGCATGGGCGATCTTGGGCATGTTTATGTGCCCAAGTCTTTGACCCTTTATAACGTAGTTTAAGTCATGTTTGTTAATCGTTGTTTACATTCTCATGTGATTTTATATAATCAAGTACATATACTAATAAATACCAGTTAGCCATTGTTTTGTAGGTGAAAAATGCTAGGAGCTTAAATTGATGCACGAACAAGATGAAATGTTGGAAGATTGTAAATAATGTAATATCGCCATCGCATTGCCCAGCGTGCCGCGCAAGCGACTTTGCGACCAGCACCATTATTCACGCCTCTGCGCATGTAGCGCTAGGTACCGTGCTACGTAGGAGCATGCGCGCGTGAGAGGACAAGTGAGGCAATGCACCAGCTCTTTAGCATTATCGCACAGTAGGGCTAACATGACTAGTGTCGTACTGCCGGGCGACAGCGCATAGCACATGCCCTTGACATGCCCGATGCAAGTTTTCCGAGTGAGCATGCATGACGATCCATGCCACGGAGGCAAATTGAGGCATCGGAGTCCGTGACATAGAGAGTGGTCCATCCTGAAATTTTTGCAATTTTCTCACTTAGTATAAAATTAACATAGCTCCTAATTTTATTATCACAGAAATATTTTTGGGGAAAACGGAAAGAAGCAAGGAAGGAAGGAAACTCTACCTAGGGTTCATAACTTTTCACTCTTTACCATTCTTAGTGGTTACTTTAATCATGTTTTTTTAATTGTTTGTTTGTGTTTGTTTTTGGTTTTTTAATTTTTAATTAAATTAGTTAATTACATGAATTCATTGTTGGTTTTAGTTTTGGTTGTTGTTTTGTCTTGCATTCATAATTATTATTTAACATGGCAGTCACCATGAAAATAAACTTTTAATCTTAGGAAAAAGTTCGAAAGAGTAACCCTAGGTTAGAACTAAAAGAATGTAGGAGCAAGTTCTTGTCTTTACGATAGGATTTGTGGTTAGGATAGAAACTACCTGTGCCTTGCTTAGTTAATTAAACGGGATAACTGGCTAGACACAGACTTAGAACATCACATCATTACTCGCGATGTAGGTGTGAGACTAGTTTGTTGTGTTCGGAGGCTCGAAAGACCAAGAACCTTTGCATTTTAACTCTACGGAGATGACAACTAAAGTTTTAATACTTGAACCACTGTGAATTGTAGCATTGCATGATTGTCCAGGACCTTAACTCTAGATGCTTCTTGTTGTGTTTCCCAATGATTTTGTAGTCACCTAGTTGTTTTAAACAACCAAAATCTCTAAAATCAACACTTGGCGAAATTTAATATAGCACTTGAACTTGAATATTCGCTGAATTAGTCAGTTCCCATGGGTTCAACATCAATCTTAAAGTCTTTGTATTACTTGTACGATATGGCGCTTGCCTTTGGAGCACCAAGTTTTAGGCGCCTTGCCCGGGACTGGAAGTATTTGTGAATTTTTAATTTTTGTGTGATTTTATTTTTCCTAATGTTGAAAAACTTAGTCTTAGTCTGTTCTATTGTGATAGCAGTTGTCCTTGCCGAGCTTGGCAAGGAATAGAGAAGTTAGTGGAAGCTTTGTTGGGCACAGAACGCAAATTACATTTAGCCGGAGAAGATCTAGAGCGGAAGTGAAGGGGTTACAGGAACGGTTACAACAGCATCCACGGTAGGGAAAGAATAGTTGTTGCCTAAACCAATGGCAGCCCGACAGTGTTGATGGCAATCCCACTAGCGAATGTGACCTCCAGTATCGCAAGTGGGCAGGAGAAACTTTGAGCTAAGCTTCGAGAACATGGTGTGCTGTTTACATTCTAGTGGCGATTCTTGGAATGATACATGAGGACCCTGACAACATACAGAACTTTTGGAGATGGTGACCACTTTTGCCCCCATCGGAGTGTCAAAGCTGACTATGTCTGACTCACCCTCTTTTCATTTTCACTATTGGGAGAAGCAAAGAAGGTGGTTGAAGGGGATGAGCCACCAAATTTCATAACTTCTTGGATGACACAAGCGAGGAAGTTCCTCCTTGATTCTTCCCTCAGGCAAGACTTAAGCTCGGGAAGCGAAATATTAAGTTTCAAGTAGTGACCGGATGAGAATTGTGTTTGTCATGAAGGTTCAAGTCATTGTTGGTACTTTATATAGCAGTCCAACATGTGTTAGCTCACACCTTTGTAGAGAGTTTAGCCACATACGAAGATCTTGTTAGACTCTTTATCGGGTAGGCAAGCACCAGAGAACATATGATTAGTTGTACACTCTTCGAACGAATTGCTCAAGAATCCAGTGGCATAGCGAGAATCATCAGAGAGGAGCGAGGAAGAAAGCGGCGGGGGCGATAGAAGTGAATGATATCAATGCATGGCAGCACAACTAGCATTATTGCAGCACCAGATGATGACTCAGTTCAGTAAACTGATATGAACCAACATCACAGGGCGAAGTGCAATCCGAGCTCCTAGTTGGTCCATTTGTGATAATAATGGGCACAATGCAGCTCTTGCGGGCCAATCTGAATCGATCAACTTTGTGAGTATTCCAGAGAAACAATAAGAATTATAGGAAACCTGTGGGAGTGGTAGAATCACCCAAATTTCTCTTGGGAGATGGCAATGAATCCAGGCTACCATGACCTCGGCGGCGACGATGCTCCCATAAGCAGCGAAGCAGTGGCAGTCAAGCACACTAACAACATTGAGGAGATGTTGCGGAAGATCATGGCCCTCAAACCCAACTAGTAGAGAATCAGGAAAGGATGGCTTCCAGATTTGAAAAACCAGTAGATGGCCACCGAAATCTAAGTAGATGGAATTAATTTGACGGTTGCGCAGCATCTTTGGACCTCGAGAGGTTAACGGTGAAATCTTGATACAAATCGATGAGTCAATGCATCGATGCAGTAGCGAAGCAGTTGGTTGATGCACCACCGATAGAAAAGAAATGAGGTGCAGTCGGACTTGGTTAGAAAGGGTCCATCCAGCAGCGAGAGAGAAGATATTGAGTCTTTGCCATTACAACTACAATCATCATTACATTATGTAGAGACCACCACCACTATTCCACAAATGCTCAAGAAGAGCAAGGAGGAGAATGGCTTTAAAAAGTTCTTTGATATTTTTTAAAGAACTTCACATTATTTCCTTTACTTGATCATTTTCAGGGAATTCCAAAATGCATAAAGTCCTTAAAAGATGTGGTGGCAAACAAAGTGAGGTTGGTGGATGTTCATACAATGGCACTTACTGAGGGAGTGCTTCTACGGGGTGATGAGCAAGATGCCGAAAGATCAAGGACCAAGAAAGTTTTTCCCTCCTCATTACCAAACTGGTGAAGCTGGCATTATAAAGGCTCTGTGTGATTTGGGAAGCGATCAATTTAATGCCCCTATCTATATTTAACACCACTATTATTTGGTAAGCCGAGGCCCACAAGAGTAATCTTTGCATCTGTGAGATAAGTCCACAAATGGCACCAGAGGAAATGATCGAGGACCTTCTCATCAAAGTAGGTAGCTCATTATACCTGATGACTTCATCATTCTTGGTTTTTAAGGAGGCGATAAAGGTACCGCTTGATCTGGGGCGACCATTCTTGGCCCCGGAGGCTATAATAAATGCAAACGAGTACCTCAAAATGAGGGTTAATGAGAAAAGAAGGCTCTTTAGAGTCTACTAGGAAATCAACACACCCACACACTAAAGTCTTTGTAAGATCGGTGTGTTGTCAGATCTTAAGTGTGGGGTGTAGATTCCATGGAGTCAGTTGTTGTAGGACATGTTGACACTTCGACGGAGTATGACGGAGGGAGAGAAAGAATTGAAGAAGAAGCTGGAAGAAAAAGAGGGACAGAGTGAGAGTTGTGTTCCTCTAAAAAAAGAGAAGATGGTTCACGAGGAACACCTATTTGAGATGTCTTGAAGAATTTGTCCATGTTGTGCCTTGGTATCATCGAGTCTTGCTTGGGAGGCAACCCAAAGTACCATAGGTATAATTTCTTTTCATTTTGTTTGTAATTTTATTATTTTCACTTTTTGTTTTTGTTTTGGTATAGCACAAGTGAGGGAAGTCTGAGTATGTCATGGCCAGAGCAGGAGAAGCTCTGAAATGAGACATAGGACAAGGAGCCTCAAGAGACCCCAAGTCAACCCATGGCTTAAGCATTCATCTAGCTCAATCAATAAAACAGAAGCATTAACATGATAATCTTAACATAAGTCTGAAATAAACATACATCAGTAATACACGAATCTGAAGAGTATTTATACTATTGTTTGAAAAGCCTCCAAAATCTAATGATTGATAGGACAAGCCCTAACTAACTCAATAAAGCTAAGCGAAAATACATAGAGAAATCGATAAACATGGTCCTTGGGAGATGAGGACTCACCACAAGCGTGGATGCTAACTCTGAAAGGATGGCTAAGAACAGAGTGATCGATGTAGGGGCATGTATCATGTGATACAACATACAATAGCGGTCGATACGTGAAATTTACCAAGTATGCAAGGTAAGTAAAACACAGCTTTAGATAAGGAAAATCATTTAAAACATGCACAATATAAGACATAAACAAATAAGAATATGAGAGTAGGGCTTGCATGCTATATTTCTAAGCTTATGATCTCAACATGGCATAACATCATAAGCGAATCGATTGACTCAAAGCTAAAATATGATAGTCATAAGTAAAGCTAAACATTGAATCCTTAAAACATTGATTCAAACCTACTTTAGAACATATATAGATTTGTTTTTATAATGAATGATGAACATACGCAACACAAATCATGAGGAACAATGGGAGACTCGTCGTTTAACCGACATACCACGATAGAGATTACTGGTCCCAACTATCACACTCAAGTCGGTGGCGTCCAAAGCCTTGCCGGGGCTAGGGACGATACCATGATATCAATATTAAGCTCGGGGCCCAGTGGGGCGGGGATGGCTCATGAGGAGGTCCATATATATATATATATTAAGTATAATCCTACGTTGGCGCGTAGTTCGAGGCATAGAATTTGATGGAGCTCTTTAGCCTGCTCGGTGCTAGACACTACTCCAAAAATTATGCATATGCTCTCCATAGTTTTTCAACGAAGCTCACCATCGTCGTGGCGAAGCTCAATAATTAAAGACATCTCAAATATGAAATTTATGCATATGAGAAGCTTTAGCTCAATCCATGCACACAATTTGAAATATAATAGGGAGTCTTCTCTCCAAAACTACGTAGTAAGCTCAATTTAGAAATCATAAATCATACTTTAACATGTAGGTATCGCCCAATACTTCAACATGCTTGAAAATACTCAATTCACTCGAAAACATGATTATAAACATGGGTAACTATAAAACATGCTTTTCATCATGTGCTCAGCATCATTCTATAACATTACGTCATAAATCTCAACTTTCATGAATTTCTCATAAATGGGCATTTTAGATTTATAAATCTTGAAACATGATTTTAATGGAAAATATCAATAAAAAATGTACCGAATATATAATTCAATAGTACAAACATTTAAATCATACCCATGTAGAGAATTAGGAATTTCATGCATTGGGTTAAAACCAAATATAAGTGACATAGAAAATTCATGATTTAGAGAGATTGGGCATGTGTGTGAAAGGATTGACCCATATCCCTACATACCTAATTATAGCTGATTCTTATACTTTTCTGATTGCCAAAGAGGAATTGAAGAGAATTTCAAGAAGAACAAACGATCTGCCTCTCTATCTCTCTATCTTTGCATGCATGAGTAAGAATAGCTTAAAATCAACTTAACCCTCTTAAAACTCATCATTCATAACTTAAAATAACGTAGGATAGGCCTTAGATCATAAAAATTATGAAAAAGACATTACTAAGTTCACAGAAAATAACTGCCTGCCAGTCCTCACGAGAGATGGCGACTCGTCACTTCGGGCCATGACTGTGGCATCGTCCCCGTCAAATACCTTTGCCTAACAAATCATGCAGGGCTCGTCAAGAGGGTCATCAAGAATCGTTAGGTGACCACGACTCATGGTCACTACTCGTCACATACACTACTTGGGATTTTTTTTACTTTGCTTCATCATGCTGCTCACGATCCTCTACACGAATGTGAAGTGACCTTACAATGAGGTACACGCGCCTTATTTCTTCTCCTTCTTAGTCATCACTTCCCTTGTTGAATCAGTCAGTCGTGGGGTCTGACCACAACTCCGTGGTCATGTCAGTGGGGACCTTAAATCCAAATTTCAAACTCACCTCCTTGAGCCTCACCATGAGTCACCTCACAACTCGTTATGCGCCCCACGGGTCACATAAATGACCCAGTTACGCGTTTGATGCGGAATTTAAATTTTCTCCATTTCCTCCAAGTCGATCTTTGGACTTTTGGGGTATAATAATATCTCCCCCTTGGAACATTCTTCCTTAAATGTTGGAAACATGCAGAAAAGCAGAGAAATGCAATCATCATATGCAAATATTAATCATTTAATTTGTGATGGAATGACTATCTACGATTTAAACCACATTGCGGGCGAATTAAATCATATATACATCCACATACATAAACGAAACTTGGGAACATGAACTGAACATGAAAACTAAACAGAATTTTAGGGCAAAACTGATACTTCAAGCTGGAACTGAGCCGATAAAGAATAAATGTAGGTATCTAGCCATCATATCTAGCCATCATATCCACTTTAGCTTCCCAAGTAGCTCCTTCAACATGCTGATTCCTCCATAAAACTTTAACTGAAGCTACTTCATTGTTCCTTATCCTTTGAACCAGGTGATCCAGTATTTCCACCATAACCTCCTCATAACTAAGGCTGTCTTTTACACCAACACTGTCCACCAAGACAACTAGAGCTGGATCACCCAAACACTTCTTTAAGAGTGATACATGGAATACAGAAGCTAATTTTGAGGGCAACTCCAATTCATATGCCACCTTGCCAACCCGTTTCACAATCCGGTAGGGGACAACGTAATGAGGACTGAGTTTTCCTTTCTTTCCAAACCGCATCACTCCTTTCATGGGCGACACCTTCAAAAACACCCAATCATCCACTTCGAACTCCAGATCTATCCTTCTCACATTGGCATAGGACTTCTGGCGACTTTGAGCTATTTTCAACCTGTCCCGTACGAGCTGTACCTTCTCCATAGAATTATGAACCAAATCTGGTCCTATCAAGGCCACTTCACTAACCTCGAACCAACCAATAGGCAATCTACATCTATGCCCATAGGGAGCCTCAAATGAAGCCATCTGAATACTGGAATGGTAGCTGTTATTGTATGCAAACTCGATAAGAGGCAAATGATCATCCCAACTACCTTTGAAGTCAATCACACATGCTCTCAAAATGTCCTCGATAGTCTGAATTGTCTGCTCCGCTTGCCCATCCATTTGCGGGTGAAATTCTATGCTGAGCTTAACCTGAGTACCAAATCCTTTTTGAAATGACCTCTAAAACTGAGAGGTAAATTGGGTACCTCTGTCTGATATGATGGACAATGGCACTCCATGCAACCAAACTAGCTCCTAGATATATAATTTGGCATAATGCTCTGTCGAATCCGTAGCCTTGACTGGTAGAAAATGAGCGGCCTTGGTCAACCTATCTACCACAATCCAAATGGAGTCATATTGTCGACGGGTACGAGGTAAACCTGTGATAAATTCCATATTGATTTCTTCCCACTTCCAAGTAGGAATACTGATATCCTGAAGCATACCTCCCGGTCTCTGGTGCTCAACCTTCACTTGCTGACAGTTTGGACACTTAGCTACAAACTCTGCGATGTCCTTATTCATGCTATTCTACCAATATACTTCCCGTAAGTCATGATACATCTTGGTTGCCCCTGGATGGATAGAATACTTGGATCCATGAGCCTCATGCAACATCCGGCTCCTCAAATCATCAACATCTGGAACACATAAGCGACCCTGGTACCGAAGCACACCATCTCCCCCTTTTGAGAAGACCTCCACCCTTTGATTCTGCACGACTTCCTTTAATTTTACCAAAATCGGGTCCTCGTCTTGTCTAGACTTTACATCAGTCACCAAAGACGATTCTGATCCATTCTGAACAATAACACCTCCATTGGTCGAGTCAACCAACCGAACTCCTAACCTTGTGAGTCGATGCACATCCTTCGCGAGCTCCTTCTTCCCCTCATCCACATGGGACACACTTTCCATATAGAGTCTACTAAGTGGTCCGTAAACACATCCACATAGACCTTGTACAAATAATGCCTCCATATCTTTAAGGCGAATACCACTGCGACCAATTCAAGATCATGAGTCGGGTAATTCTTCTCATGAACTTTTAGTTGTCTGGAGGCATATGCTATAACTTTTTCGTGTTGTATTAATACACACCCAAGTACAATCCTCAAAGCATCACAATACACCACGAACCTATCGGTACCCTCCGGTAGGGTTAACACCGGTGCTGAAGTAAGTCGAGTCTTCAACTCCTGAAAGCTCTTCTTACAAGCCTCCGACCATTAGAATTTCACCTTCTTTTGGATCAATTTGTTCAAGGGTGATGCAATCAATGAGAAACCTTTAACAAATCTTCGCTAATTGCTATCTAAGCCCAAAAAGCACCGAATATTTGAAGGATTCACCTGTCTAGGCCAATTCTTCACCACTTCTATTTTCTGAAGGTCCACCTCTATGCCCTCACTTGATAACAAATAGACCAAAAATGCCACGGAGTTCAACCAGAACTCGCACTTGCTGAATTTAGCATATAGCTAGCAATCCCTAAGAGTTTGTAGCACCACACTCAAATGAGCGGCATGCTCCTCCTCGCTTCAAAAGTATATCAAGATGTCATCAATAAACATAGTCACGAACATGTCCAGGTATGGCTTGAACACCCTGTTCATCAAGTCCATAAAAGTTGCAGGAGCATTCGTTAGTTCAAAAAACATAACCACAAACTCATAATGACCATATCGCGTCCTGAAGGTTGTCTTCAGGATGTCACTCTCCTGAACTCTTAGCTGATGGTACCCGGATCTGAGATCTATCTTCAAAAAGCACTTGGCACCCTGAATCTGGTCGAACAAATCATCAATTCTGGATAGAGGGTACCTGTACTTGATGGTGACCTTGTTCAATTGCTAATAATCAATACACATACGGAGAGAACCATCTTGCTTTCAGAAAAGAGAACCGGTGCACCCCATGGGGACTTGCTCGGTGTAATGAAACCCTTATCTAAAAGGTCTTTTAATTGCTCCTTCAAATCCTTTAGCTCGGCTGGAGCCATTCTGTAGGGAGGAATAGATATAGGTTGCATGTTGGGAAGAAGGTCAATACCAAAATCAATCTCTCGCTCGCTTGGGATTCTCGGTAGATCATCTGCGAAAACTTTCAGGTACTCATATACTACTAGGACTGACTGGATAGTCGGGGTCTCAGATGTCACATCCTTAACCTAACTAGATGGTACATACAACCCTTAGAAATCATCTTTCTGGCCTTAAGGCAGGAAATGAAATGACCTACAGGCACAACTAAACTACGCTTCCATTCTAAGATTGGCTCACTTGGAAATCTGAACTCTACTGCTCGGGTTCTACAATTAATTGAGGCATAACATGCAAATAGCCAATCCATGCCGAGGATAACATCAAAATCGGTCATTGCTAACTCTATAAAATCTGTTGAGGTGACTTTCTGAAGGACTGTGACCAGGAAACTTCTATACACCCGTCTAGCTACAACTGAATCACCTATCGGGATAGATACTGAGAAGGGTTCTGGCAAGACTTCCGGACTAACTCCAAAATTACTAGCCACATATGGTGTTACAAAAGACAAGGCAGCCCTCGGATCTAACAAAGCATAAATATCAAGATAGAAAACTCGTAACATATCAGTGACCACATCCGGGGAGACCTCATGCTCCAAGCAGGATGCTAAGGCATAGAATCTGTTTTGGCGCTGCCGCCACTTGTGCTAGTAGATTCCCCCTGCTGTACTGAGCGTGCGGGTGGGGTTGCTGAACTGGAAGTTGGGAATCAGCCCCCATCATGGCCCTGTCTCGCTGTTGGGCAATCTCTGAGTATATATACGGGCTTCCCACACCTGAAACAAGCATCTGAACCTGCCAAGCACTGGCCCATTGCCCCCGATGATAGTTGTTGCAAACAGTATGCTAGAATCTGCGGGCTTGCTGCTCTGACCTCTAGAGACTGATGCTCACCCTCTCTGATCGTGCCTAGGTCTGGATGGTACACTCAACCTGAAGATGCTGGGGCTGAAGATATCTGGTGAGTCTGCTGTCGGTGCCCACCACCCGACCTTGGCTGAGAGAATTTGTAGCTATCAGTCCTAGCCCTCTTAGCCTCTCTCTCCCTCATATGCGTTGCCTCCATCTGCTAGGCATATAAGACTATCCGAGGGAAATCCATATCCTGATGGATCATAGTGGTCCTGCAATCTTTTTCCAAATAGCTTGCTACCCCATGGACAAACCTGGTCACTCGCGCCCTCTGATCAACTACTAACTCTGGGGCATACTTTGATAGGCGAGTGAACTTAAGGGAATACTCCTGCATTGTCATTTTCCCTTGTTTCAAATTCACAAACTCGGCTACCTTCAACTCCCGAATATCACGAGGTAAGAACTGATCTAGGAATGCAACATGGAACTCCTCCCAAGTGATAGGGTCTGCTCCAGCGGCCCTACTATCTTTCCATTGTCGAAACCAGATGTGTGTGACCCCCTTCAACTAGTATGAGGCCAACTCCGCACACTCAACTCCATTCACCCCCCATAACTTGGGTGATCTTCACAATCTCATCAATGAACTCATGCGGATCCTCATCTACTTTTGACCCGAGGAACTCTGGCAGGTTCATTTTCAAGAAACCCCTAACTCGAACCGCCGCTGCATTGCCATTTTGCGAGACATGTACAACTTTCTGCTGATTGACCTGAACGGTCAAGGTCTGTGCTAGCATCTGAATAGCTGTCCTAAATTCAGCATGGGCAACCAACTCCGGTGCATGGTGCTCCTGGACTGGTGGGGCCTGCTGGTGCCCGTTTCCTTTGCCATCCTCGTGGCCTTCTCCATTCCCATTCCTCCTACCATTTACTCTGCGGGGAGCCATGATTCTGCAATCACGAGTAGAACAAATTAGAAGGATAGGGAGACATTTCATCGCACGTCATAGATCATGAAAGAATGGAACATTTCCTAAACGTCTCATAGCCTCTTCATCATAAGTGTGGCGCGCTTCACACCCATGAAAAAAACTCTACTCAATGCGGCTTTCAAACACCCTAGGACACTTCAAACCTATTTCTCTGATACCAAGTTTGTCATGACCCGAACGGAGGCTCGGATCGAGACACGGGACAAGGAGCCTCGAGAGACCCCAAGTCGACCCATGTCTTAAGCATTCATCTAACTCAATAAATAAAAAAAAGCATTTAACATGATAATCTTAGCAGAAGTCTGAAATAAACATAACATAAATAATACATGAATTTAAAGCTGAATACATTCTATTGTCTAAAAAGCCTCTAAGTCTGATGAGTTGATTGGACAAGACCCCCAACTAACTTGATAAAGCTGAAAACTGAAAATACATAGAGAAATCTGATACACATGGTCCTCAGGAGATTAGGACTCACCACAAGCTTAGGATGCTAACTCTGAAAGGCTGGCTAAGAATGGGGCTAAGTCTGAGTGTTGAGGCCTGTATCATGAAACGATACAACATAGAGTATGTGGTTAGTACGTGGAATGTACCGAGTATGCAAGGTAAGTAAAACTGCTTTAGATNGTATGCGAGGTAAGTAAAACTGCTTTAGATAAGTAAAATAATTTAAAACATGTATAATATAATACATAAACAATAAGAATCTAAAAATAGGTCTTGCATGCTATATTTCTGAAAACATGATCCCAAAATAGCATAACATCATAACTGAATCGATTGACTCAAAGCTAAAATCTTATAGTCGTAAGTAAAGCTGAACATTGAGTCAAACCTGCTTTAGAACATATATAGATTTGTATATCATGAATGATGAACATGCATAACTGAAATAATGAGGAACAATGGGAGACTCTTCTTTTAACCGACATACCACGATAGAGCTTATGTGGTCCCAACTATCAAACTCAAGTGGGTAGAGCCGTCCAAAGCCTTTCCAGGGCTAGGGACGATACCATGATATCGATATCAAGCTCGTGGCCCAATCGGGGAAGGGGATAGCTTATGAGGGAGGTCCCATATAAACCTACATTGGCTCGTAGTTCTGAGGCATAGGGTGATCGACTCTTAGCCTACTCGGTGCTAGACACTACTCCCAAAAACATGCATATCCTCTCCATCATTTTTTAGTGAAGCTCACCATCGTTTGGTGACAAAGCTCAATAATTAAATACATCTCAAATATGAAATTTATGCATATGAGAAGCTTTAGCTCAATCCATACCACAAGTAGAAATATAATATGGAGTCTTCGCTCCAAAACCATGTGGTGAGCTCAATTCAGAGAAATCATAAATGATACTTTAACATATGGGCATTGCCTAATACTTCAACATGCTTGAAAATACTCAATTCACTCAAAAATATGATTATAAACATGGGTAACTTGAAAACATGCTTTTCATCATGATATCTCATCATTCTAGAACATTCATCATAAATCTCAACTTTTATGAATTTCTCATAAATGGGCATTTTAGATTTATAAAACTTGAAACATGATTTTAATGGAAAACATACTAAAACTTTCCCATGAATCATAATTCAATGATAGAAATTCATTTAAATCATACCCATGTAGAGAATTAGGAATTTCATGCATTGGGTTAAAACCCCGTAGAATTGACATAGAAAATTCATGATTTAGAGAGAGATTGGGCATGTGTGTGAAAGGATTCACCCACTCATATCCCTAAATACCTAATTATAGCTGATTCTTATACTTCTCTGATTGCCTAAGAGGAATTGAAGAGAATTTCAAGAAAAACAAGCTTGATCACCTCTCTAACTCTCTAACTTTGCATGCATGAGTAAGAATGGGCTAAAATGAACTTAAACCTCTTAAAACTCATCATTCATAACTTAAAACAACGTAGTTTAGGCCTTAGGATCATAGGAACTACGAAAAAGCCCTTACTAAATTCGCAGAAAATAACTGCCTGCCAGTCCTCACGAGGGACATGATGACTCATCATTTCAGGCCACGACTTGTTGCATCGTCCATCAAGATACTGCCTGAAAAATCATCTAGGGATTGTCACGAGGGTTATCACAAATCGTTACAAGTGACCACGACTCATGGTCACCACTTGTCATATACACTGCCTGGGATTATTTTTACTTTGCTTCATCATGCTGCTCACGATCCTCCGCACGAATCATGGTCACTGACCACGACTCCTGGGGACCTTCCGTGGGGTACGCTACCTTATTTCTTCTCTTTCTCAGTTATCACTTCCCACGACTGACTCAACGAGTCATGGGGTCTGACCACGACTTGTGGTCATGTCCGTGGGGACCTTAAATCCCAAATTTCAAACTCACCTCTTGAGCCTCACCAAGAGTAACCTCACGACTCATGATCTGCTCCCACGGGTCACATCACGACCTATTCTATGACCTGATGCCAGATTTCAAATTTTTCTTCGTTTCATTCTCGGGTCTGATCTTTGGGCTTCCAGGGTATAATAGAGTACCCTTAGAAGAGGAAGCTGAGGAGCATGAAAAATTGCAAGTGTGGGGTCGGTGACCCACGTGTTTAAAAATGGAGAAAAATATGCTGCTAGCTAGGCCTAGAGGCCTCAGGAAGTATTTCTGACCCTTGTGTTAATTTTATTTGATGCTTTAGGGGACATAGCATAATTCAAGTGTGGGGTGAGGGAAATTTCAAAATTTTGAATTTTGTGCTTAGTGAATTTGGGTGAATGTGGTGCTGAGTATGATGTTTTACTGAAAAAGTGGTTAGTTGAGCATAATTCACCCACCCTTTGGTTTTTCTTTTCGGTTCTTTTCTAAAGGGGGCACCTTGAATCGAGAAATAAAAATTTTCCTTTGTTTGTATATAACTTTTCAGTCATAGTCAGGGACTTTTCCCAATGATGGATGGATGACGACCATCTTGAGGGAAAATTAGTCGATAGGTGTGAAGTTTGAACCTTTAGCTGATTGATAACTTGATATTCTTGTTATGTGCTGTATATGATTGTGTGATGCAAGTGCTGCATGTTTTGAATCATGTGTAGCAATTGTGTAACTTTTTTTGAGACACCTAGGCTCTTGAATATCACTCTGTATGCTTGAAAGCTTAATTTTGAATTCGTGTGATTAGCTGAGTTAAGAGTCTACTGAATTGTCTTGAATTAAGCATGTGCTGTGAGTGTAAGGTTTTTGAATATTCCATGCTATTGTGTAGTGTCTAGAACTTGCCTTGTGTGTATACAAAATGAAATAAGAGATGTCAATTGTAGGAGATGATTGAGGCATTTCTTTGAATGAGCCGAATTCTTATCCCTCGCTTTACCTACCCTAATATATGATCCTAGTTGGCCCCGTTGATACTTTAGCCTATTCCTTGCTAGCCACAAAATGAGCTTAATACTCTCTTTTCAATAGCCTTAAATTTGATCCAAAACTCCTAAGCGCTTAAGTGAAAATGCAAAAGAAGTTAAGGAGTGAGAAGTTGGAAGAAGAAGGAAAATAGTGGTTGTGGGAGTTGAAGAAAAGACTAGAGGTACACTTGTTTTAAAAATGCAAAAGTGTTGGTAGGGAGTAAAAGAAGAAAAGAGCAAAAAATTTCTTAAGTACTCCTTACTAATAGCCTAAGTGTGCCTAATGAAGTGGGGAAACAAAGAGGAAATTGGGAGTTGAAAATAATAAAGGTGAAGTAAGAGGATAGATATACATAATGAAAGTGTGATGTATTAAAAGCGCTTAGGAAAGATAGTCACTATTTATGGCCAGAATAGTACCTACCCGTCCCTTAGCTTACATTACAACCCACTAAGTACTACTTGATCTTACTTTAAAACATTCCTAAATTAGTGGAGTAAAACACTAAAGGCAAGCTTATAGGTCAATACATATTGCATGTGAAATCTTTGTAAGAGTGAGGCGAATTCTTATTCATATACCCATACATGTTATAAATTGAAAACTTGCGAATGAAAAATGGGTATCTCTCTTGTTGTGAGAGAACATGTTTGATGAAGGATAAAATTCATGTCGGATTTCTTGGTTGGTTAATTTGTATGAGTTTGCTGAGTTTGAGAGTCAATTCTTGAGGCTAGGAGGTCTTAACTTGGTTATAATTATTTTTTAATTGGGTTATAGACTATATGCTCTATTTTAAACTTGCTATCTAAAATAATCGGCGTAGCTTTAGCTTGAGTCTTCTTCTTTTAGTTGGTTATTGGTGAGTCCTTTGTGTGCATGGGATGTAATAGAGTTGTTCGAGAACGAACAAGACTTTAAGTGTGGGGTAGTGATCTTGGGCATATTTATGTGTCGAAGTGCTATTTTATAACGTAGTTTAAGTCATTTTTGTTAATCTAATTGATTACATTCTCATGTGATTTTGTATAATCAAATGCATATACTAACCAATATGATTAGCCATTGTTTTGTAGGTGAAAAATGCTAAGAGGAGCTTAAATTGATGATGCACGAACAAGATGAAACATTGGAGGAAAATTGCATGAAATGTGCATGAAAATATCAATGTCGCACTACCCAGCGTGCAACGCCGGCAGACTTGCGCGACCAGCGCAATGGCATGCCTCTCCATTGTGCGCGCTATGTACCGTGCTACGAAGGAGCATGCGCGCAGGAGAGGACAAGCGAGGCAATACCTGCGTGCTACTGCCGTGTCACGCCTGTGGGGGCTGCGCGACCAACGTCGTGCCATGCCAGGCGGCGCCATAGCCTGCGTCATTGACATGCCGATGCTGAGTTTTCCAGTGAGCCTGCGCGACCAGTCCTTGTCACGGAGGAAAATTGAGGATCCAAGTTCATGACATGGAGCTGGTCCATCCACGACAAAATTTTGCAATTTTCTCACNCCATCCACGACAAAATTTTGCAATTTTCTCACTTAGTATAAATTAAACACTTAGCTCCTAATTTTATTATCACGAAATATTTGTGGGGAAATGGAAAGAAATGAAGGGAGAAGGAAGGAAACTCTACCTAGGGTTCATAACTTTTCATTCTCTTTTACCATTCTTGTAAGTACATTACTTTAATCATGTTTTTGAGTAATTGTATGAACATGAGAGGCTAAAACCTTTCATCTAGGGTTTAGGTCACATGATATGAATGTAATTGCATGAATTCATTGTTGGTTTGAGTTTTGGTTGTTGTTTTGTCTTGCATTCTTAATTATTGTTGTTTTTATGCTTGATCACCATGAAAACAAACTTGTTAAGCTTAGGTAAAAGCTTGAAAGAGTAACCCTAGGTTAGAACTAAAGAATGTAGGGAGAAAGTTCTCGTCTTTACGATAGGATTCACGGTTAGGATAGAAACTATACGTAACTTGCCTTGCTTGGTTAATTAAACGGGATGATGGCTAGACACCGACTTAGAATTGTCACATCATCGCTCGCAGAAGTAGTTTCTAAGTTATGTTAAATGATTAGAGGTACGAAAGTCCATAATCAAGGGCATAAACCCCGTAAACCACATCCATAGTGTTAAAGTTCTCACGAATTAGGACGTCACATCCCTGCTCAAGAGACTAGTTTGTTGTGTTTAGAGGCTCGAAAGACCAAGAACACTGCATTTTAACACTGTGAGATGACAACTAAAGTTTTAGTACTTGAAGCATCATGAATTGTAGAATTGCATGATTGTTAGGCCTTAACTCTAGATGCGTGTTGTTATTGTTTCCTGATTATTTTGTGATCACCCATAGATTTTGTTTAAATAACCGAAATCTCTAAAATCAACACTTGTGAAATTTAATATAGCACTTGAACTTGAATATTCTCTGAATTAGTCTAGTCCTTATGGGTTCGACATCCGACTCTTCAAGAGTCATTGTATTACTTGTACGACCGCGTATGCTTGCGCGTGCGCTGGGGCGCACCAATAGACTGATATCTGAAGTAATTCATCCACCAACGGTATATTTATGAACAACTTTCTAAACATCTCAACAAATTTCCCAAACTAGTTGTCCTCGTTCTTCTTCACTAACCATTGAGGATAAAGAGGCTGGATCCTCAACTCTTGTCCCTTTTCATTTGAGTACTCCTTGCTCTCTTCCTCCGCAACAGCCTTTTAGGGGTCAACATCAAGTCCCCCCTCATCAAGTTCTTCTGTTTCATCAACATAATCTGGTGCTTTTGGCACTCCATTACTCACATCATTTCTTGTTTTGGGTTCAACAACCTTCTTGGGCTTAACACCCCCATTAGCCAACACTCTCCTGCTCCTTGTGAGAATGGCCATACAATGATTGTCCTTCTTGGGATTAGGCATTATGTCACTTGGAAGGATCCCTTTGATTCTGGGGTTCATTTGAGTTGAAAGGTGATCCATTTGAGCTTCCAAATGTTTAATGGATGCTGAATGAGAGCTCAAAATTTGGGAAAGGTTAGACACCTCCCCTTTTAGCTCCTGAACCCCGCTGTCCATAGATTCCACTTTCTTTAGCACTCTTGCTAACATTTCTTCAATCTTTGAATTCCCAACATCGCTCACCCTAAGTTGCATTTGAGTTGCATCAACCTTAGGAGGGGGCACATATGGGTTTGAACTCCTATGATATTGCTTTCCTTTGTAATTTGGCTCTCTATTTCCCTATCTTTCGTTTTTATCAACCCAACCTTGGTTATCACGGTTCCTTCAACCTTGATTCTCATCCCATGGATGTTAAGGTATTTGATTGACACCTTGATATCCCGGGTGAGAATCCCCCATTTGGCCAGCCATGAATTGACATTCTTCCTTATACCTTGGCGTTGAATCTTCACCCTCATATTGTATGGACCTAGATTCCCCACAACATTGACATTCTTGGACCCAGTTCCCATGACATGCTTTGTCATCATTCAAGATGGTTTATCATATTCTCTAGGGTCTCATCTCTCTCTTCATCCCTCTTTCTCATCTCAGCAGCCACAAGGTTGGAAGGGACACTACTTGGGGATGCTTCCATGTCCCTAGTGTGCCAAGATCGATTTGTTTTGGTTATGCAATCCAAAAGAGACTTAGCCATCCCATATGTTTGGTCTATGAGGAACCCACCAGCTAAGTTATTGGCCACTGACTTGTTAATAAAATCCAAGGATCAATAAAAACTTTGAAGTAGCACTCCGTCCGGTAGGTCATGATTTGAACATATTGAAACCTTTTTCTTAAAGCGTAGCCAAACTTCATGGAGGGGCTCTCCCGAGAGTTACTTGAAATTGGTTATATAGTCCCTCAATTTGAGCATTCTTGATGGAGGGAAAAATCTATCCAAGAAAAGCTTCCATTAGCTCATGCCACGAGGTGATAGACTCGGGAGGTAGTTTCTCCAACCAAACACTATCCTCTCCCATTAGTGAGAATGGGAAAAGCCTCAATCGAATAGATTCTTGGATAATGTTATTGATGTTAAAAGGTTTTCATATCTCAAGGAAATTCTGAAGGTGTCAGTTGGTTTCCTCACCAGGTGCCCTCAAAATAGACCTTTCATCTGGAGCAAATGAAGCATAGTGCTCGTCACATGAAAAACGACATTCCCTGTCGTAGGAGGTGGGCGAATAGCCCCAGCTATGTCAGGTATCATTGGATCATCATCCTTGTGGTCCATGTGGCCATCGCAGAGCTCTCTTGAGAGTGTTGGCTCATATAAGTCAACCTAAGGAGACACAAAACAACAACAATTTAAAAACAAAACATAAGACGCTCGATTAATTCAAATCAACAAAGAACTTGGGCAATCTAATCCTATTCTCTGACAACGATGCCAAATTTGATGATGTCCAAATCCACTCCTCTCTAGGAGAGAGTGTACAACGTCATTGCAATATAATTACCCAACTCGTGAGTCAGGGTCAAATCCACAAGGAATGAAGATTGACGACACAAAATTTGTTTATCAAATTTAACTAAGTAGCATCATTGTATCAAGATGAAAGTAAATATTGGGGAATTGTAGAATCACAATTTGAATTCAAACTCAACCAACAAGAACAGAGCAACCAACTTTGAAGTAACAATATGAGCGAAGACTAGGGGTGTGCTTTTGATGGGGCCTTGATAGGATTGGGGTTAACTAGTAATTCAAAGCATTACTTACAAACATAAAATAGTCATGGATAACGCGACACCTAATGTTTCTCAACTACTTGGGTGCCTTTTGCCTTGCGTTTTCTCAAACCCCAAGGTCCCTTACAGTTTAACCACTACGACTTGGGAAAGAATTGAGCTATTTCTAGCCTTAATTCTTTAATGGGTGTATGAAAGTGGGTGTTGGCTATCTATAGCCCAACCGCATACAATCACAACCCAAATACCCACTATTATTTTCTCACCCATATTTTATTCCTCTTTTTCAAGCAATAATAGAATAAGCAATGACAATCCATATTTTCAACTATAGATATTTCAGTTATAATTTAGAGAAAATAATAGATTTACGCTAAATGAGTGGGAGCAGGTACCACGCTAGTGCAATACATGAATTTCTAGAGTCCTCCATAGGCCATGACTGGAAGGGCAGAAATAAGACCCTATGGCATATGTTACATTGATATTCAGTGATTGAGTGTTCATGCTGATGTGATGAAGGAGTGTGCCCGGAATATCACCATTCATTATATTATTTGACTGAATGTAAGAAGTAAGATCGGACTGAGAATGTGAGGACCTGATTGAATTGAACCTATGGTCATGTTTTTTTCCTATTTGAATTATTGACATGTTAATGAATTGATGGTTAGGTGAAGTTAAATGAGGACTCATGATGAGTTGTGAAACCTTTTGTGAATGATTCATTCTATATTCCTTGTGGTTATGATATGTCGATTGTTTATTGATGACTATGAATAGCGTGGATGATCATAATTACTAGTCTGTTGAAAAGAGTTAGAAGAATGGTGGTTGTGTAGCTAAGTCAAGCTACTACCAAGGTAGTACCACTGCAACGGAATTTATTCTGCTGCGGTAAGACCGTGGCAACAGTCAAGTGATTGCTGCAGCGAGGCCCAATCTAATGAGCAGGTCAGCTAGCACCATGAGTAGGTTTAATTTTTATTGATTATTGTCTATTGAAATGGTTTCCTGAGGTAATCGCACATTGTTGTTCCATATATATGAATTTTATTATTTAAGGTCGGCCAATGATGCCTACTAGTACTGTGTTTGTACTAACGCTACTCCTGCAATTTTATTTTGAGTGTAGAATCCAATCCCGGAAGGTCATCTCGTCCTTATCTTTAAAGTTGCAGCGCAGTTGTAGAAAGGTGAGAGGCTCAAGGCGTACTAACCGACTCTTCTGCCGCTGATGGCTCTAGTTTAGACTCTTATTTATTTCTTGTTGTTTTCTTTATCTTTTGAATTACTCATACACAAAGATAGCTAGATGTCCTCATGTATAATGACTATCAGGTTCTGGGAGTTTTTCTTTATAGAGGATTGTTTTTGGTTCCTTCATTTATATTAATGTTCCATCAATTAATTTCATAATGTGTTTTATTCCTTCTAAATATCCATGGTTTTACGGTAAATAGTTAGGAAACGTTGGTTCTCCCACCGGGGGGTTAGTGTGGGTGCCAATCATGACCATTAGGGTCATAAACAAAGTTGGTATCAGAGCTCTAGGTTCATTGATTTCATTGCACGAGGATGAGTCTAATACTCGCGGATCGGCACAGAGACATCCGTAACTTATCTTCTAGTGGCTGCAGGACTTTAGGAAAACTCCCTTTTTTCTTTCCTTTGCATGTTATCACTTGATTCCAATTGGTATCTAACAATTCTTCTTTATTTCCCTCACAGATGGTGAGAACACGTGCGCACCCGAGCCAGCAGCAGTAGCCGTAGTTTGCGGCAAAGGATGGGGCAGAGGCCTGCTGCTGCCAGAGGAGGGGCCCACGCTCCCGCCAGTTTGGGATAGATCAGCATCTCTAGTACCACCGGCGGTGCAAGAGAGGGTGGCTGTAGAGATGGAGGTTCCTACTTTAGGAGAGGCGACAACCACTCTAGCATCCTTCGAGGTCCTGGCTTAGGTCCTTAACCTTCTGAGCTTCCTCATGGGTAATGGGGTAACACTAGTGACTCCCACATGGTAGCAGTCAAGGATACAACATGCAACTGCTGTGGCTCTCTGTATTGATGATATTTCTAAGGCAGTGATGTTTCCGAGGCCGGTGGCTAGACTGGTAATGACTAGAGAGGAGCATGACTTATTCTGGAGGTTCACCAAGATGAAGCCTCCCACCTTTTATGATGCTAAGGTGGAGGACTCCTACGAGTTTATCATCGATTGTCATGAGAGGCTCCACAAAATGGGAGCAGTGGAGAAGTACGGGTTAGAGTTTGTCACCTTCTAGCTGATGGGTGATGCTAATATCTAGTAGAGGGCTTTTGTAGAGTGCAGACCAGCGGGGTCACCACTATTGACCTGGACCTAGTTCTACTCCACTTTTCTGGAGAAGTATGTGCCACATACCTTGAGAGATCAGAGGTGGGATGAGTTCACCACCATTGAGTAGGGTACCTCTTCAGTTGCAACATACGAGGCCCGATTCCACTCACTGTCCAGGTATGCTCTGCCCTTATTTCCCATAGAAGAGGAGAGAATCAGGTGATTTGTTAAAGGCCTAAATGTGGGTCTCCAAGTGTCAACCTTCAGATGGTCTCTGCAAGTAAGACCTTTTAGGAGGTAGTTGAGTTTGTGAAAAATGTGGAGGGGGTGAAACATGATGGTTATGTGAAGAATTCCAAGAAGAAGGCTCGGAAGGTGGGTTCTTACAACAATTATTTTGCAAGGACTTTGGTACTCCAGGGCTACTCGGGATGCCCTATTTAGTCAGCTATGAAGGTGTTAACAGGAGGTCCACCAGGGACCACTCCGCGACTATTAGATATAGTCGGGAGTACTCAGATAGTTCGCTCGGACATTGGAGCTCACCCTGTTTCCTTTATTCCGATTTAGTGACTAGTGATTGAGAATGTGTGTCATGAGTGTGGGGAGTATCACCATATCCATAGATGGTGTCCAAAGTTTGGTTAGGGCTGGCAGATTATTTCACACCCAGCTCCTCGAGCTCTGACCTCTATTGGAAGAGGAGGGAGTGCATTCAGTAGGGATCGCCGCCAACTAGGCAGGGGCAATCAACTGGTGGTTAGAGGTGGAACCCAGTTAGGTAGATGAGGTTCCCAGGTCAGAAGGGGTAGAAATCAGTCCGATAGAGGGGTTGCACAGCCCAATAGATATGGGTCTCAGGTAGGTAATCAAGCCCACTACTATAAATTTCCAAGTAGGCTCGAGGTAGAGGCTTCCGACACCTTTATAACAGGTATGATTTTTGTATGCGACAGAATGGCTACGACTTTGTTTGGTCCTAGTTCCACTTTTCCTATGTGTCAGGTTTTTTTTCTTTGGGATTGGATAATTGTGATGACTTGATACTCTTATCCGTGTGTCTACTCCTGTTGAGGATTGTGTGGTGGTGGATAGGGTCTGTCGTGCTTGTATTATTGACTTTATGTGTTGTGTTACTTAGGTATATTTGGTAATCTTAGACATTGTAGATTTTGATGTGATTTTGGAAATGAGCTAGTTGTCTTCGTACCATGCCATTCTGGATTTCCATGTTCAGACAATCACTATATCGGGCCCAGGGTCATGCAGGTTGGAGTGAAAAGGGAATTGTAACCCTGCTACTAAGAAACTTATCTCTTATATTTGCACTCAAAAATTGATAGAATAGGGGTATTCAACATATTTAGCTCGTATTCGGGATACCAGCTCATAGGGTCTTTCTATAGAGTTGGTCCCGGTGTTTGTGAATTCTTAGAGGTATTTCTCACAAATTTTCCTAGCATGCTGCCGGACCGTGATATTGACTTCTGCATAGATTTAGAGATAGGGACCCGACCTATTTCTATACTGCCATACAAAATGGCACTGATTGAGTTGAGGGAACTCAGGGAGTAGTTGTAGGAACTGCTTAGCAAGGGGTTTATCAGGCCGAGTGTCTCTCAAGTGGATGCCACGGTCTTGTTTGTTAAAAAGAAGGATGGTAGTATGTGGATATGCATTAATTACTGTCAGCTGAATAAGATAACCATCCGAAATAAATACCCTCTTCCTTGAATAGATGACTTGTTTGATCAGTTACAACAGACAACAATGTTCTCTAAGATTGACCCGAGATCAGGCTATCATCAGCTGAAGATTCGTGCTGAAGATATTCCCAAGACAACTTTTCTGACCAGGTATGGACATTATGAGTTCCTAGTCATGTCCTTCGGACTCACTAATGATCTAGCAGCATTCATGAGCTTGATGAATGGTATCTTCAAACCTTATCTAGATTCATTTGTAATCGTATTTATTAATCATATCTTGTTATATTGTAAGACAAAGCAGGAACATGAGAATCATCTGAGGATTGTGCTGGGGTTGCTCAAGGAGAAATATCTATACGTCAAGTTCATCAAATGTGAATTTTGGCTGGAGTTGGCATCTTTTTTGGGACATATAGTCTCTAAGGAGGGGATTAAGGTGGATCCACACAAGGTGGAGATGGTCTAAAATTTGGCTAGGCCTACTACAGTGACAGAGATTCGGAGTCTTGAGGGGTTGGCCAGTTATTACCGCTGGTGTTTGAAGAAATTTGCATCCATTACCTCAGTGTTGACAAGGTTGACTCAAAAGGACGTGCCTCAATGGTTCGAGGAATGTGAAGAGAGTTTTCAGAAGCTCAAAACTCGGCTAACCATGACATTGACCCTGGCACTACTAGTGAAAGGTAAAGATTTCATAGTTTATTGTGATGCCTCATGGTCTGGGTTAGATGCTATGTTAATGCAGGAAGGACAGGTCATTGCTTATACTTTGAGACAGTTGAAGGTGCACGAGAAGAATTACTCCACACATGTCCTGGAGTTGGCTTCGGTGGTGTTCACCCTAAAAATCTGTAGACATTACTTGTATGGGGCTCATTGGGAGGTGTTCACAGACCATCACAACTTGCAGTATGTGTTTTCCCAGAAAGATCTTAATCTGAGACAACAAAGATGGATGGAGTTGCTTAAGAATTATGATGTTACCTTCCTGTATCACCCAGGGAAGGAACACATGGTGGTAGATGCCTTGAGTCAAAAAGCAGCGAGTATTGGCAGTCTAGCTTGTTTGAGAGCTACTCGAAGGTCGATTGTCAGAGAAGTCAGATACTGGTGAACATCCTGATAAGACTTTCATTGATAGAAATAGGTGGGATACTAGCCAACATAGAGGCTAAGTCATCATTGTTAAAAGAGGTAAAAGCCAGTCAGTTTGAGGATGCAATACTAAGCAAGATTCGAGAAAAGGTCTTATGAGGAGAAGCTAAGGAAATAGTTCTAGATGACGAATGGTTCCTGAGAATAAAGGGACGTGTGTGTGTGTTCTCCGAGTTGATGAGCTGATTAAAACCATCCTGTCAGAATATAACAACTCAAGGTACTCCATCCATCCTTGGGTTACTAAAATGTATCATAACCTAAAGCGGCATTATTGGTTGGGAAGCATGAAGAGGAACAATGTTGATTATGTCGCCCAGTGTTTGAACTGTCAGCAAGTGAAGTACGAGCATCAGAGGCCTAGGAGAGTACTTTAGAGGATGTCCATCCTAGAATAAAAATGGGAGAGGATAGTGATGAAATTCGTGGTTGGTCTTCCAAAGACATTAGAGAAGTTTGACTCCATGTGGGTCATTGTTGACAGACTGACTAAGTCTACCCACTTCTTACCTGTTCAGGTGGCTTACTATGCTGAGAGACTGGCCAAGATGTATATGAAAGAGATGATTCGGTTGCATGCGGTGCCAGGCTCGATCGTATCAGGCAGGGGTACGAAATTCACCTTCCTTTTTTGGAGGTCTTTGCAGGTAGAGCTAGGTACCAGGTTGGACTTAAGAATAGCCTTCCATCCACAAATAGACAGGCAGTCAAAAAGGACAATTCAGGTGTCAAAGGACATGCTCCGGGCCTACGTGATTGATTTTGTTGGCCATTGGAATAAATTTTTACCTTTGGCATAGTTTTCTTACAACAACAGTTATCATTTGAGTATTGACATGGCACCATTTGAAGCTCTGTAAGGGAGGAAATGCAAGTCTCTGATCGGATGGTTTGACGCATTTGACGTGAGGTCTTGAGGTATTGACTTTCTTATGGAGTCCTTGGAAAAAAATTGGGTGATTCAAAAACATTTGGTAGCGACTCAAAGCAGGAAGAAGCAATATACAGATAGAAAGGTGAGGGACATGGAGTTCATGGTGGGAGAGCAGGTTTTGCTCAAAGTCTCCCCCATGAAGGGGGTGATGTGATTTGGAAGTGGGGAAAGCTTCGCTCGAGATATGTTGGGCCGTTCGAGATTATCCTATGTGTGGGGGAAGTAGCATATGAATTATCATTACCACCTGGACTGTCAGGAATACATCCAACCTTCCATGTTGAAGAAATACCCTGGGGATGGATCATACATAACCAAATAGGACTTAGTGTTGCTGGATGAGAACTTGTCCTATGAGGAGGAACCTATGGCTATAGTAGATAGAGAGATCTGCAAGTTGAGATCAAAGGGCATTGCAATAGTAAAGGTCCAGTGGAAGAATCTTCCCATAGAGGAAACCACTTGGGAGACCAAGGCCGACATGTTGAACAAATATCCATAACTATTTGTAGAATATGATATGTCCTCTTCTTTGATTTTGTAGGCCTTTCAGGGATGAATGGTATTTTAATTTGTATTTGATG
>JACEIK010000736.1:70423-82727 GCA_018107945.1 Datura stramonium
AGTTGTGCCGGTCGTGTGGGGCCGTGCATTCGTTTAGCTGTTTAGTGTTGTTGATTGTGTTGGCCGTGTGGGGCCGTATTCAGATAGTAGTGGTGACCTTTCTGGTCACGTAGACGTTCAGTGTCCTTTATATTGAGTTAGAGATAACTAAACAGCATGGTGGCCTTGTCGGCCCGCATAGGTGTTCCTTTATGAGTGTGTTTCTGGTTAGCTGATGTTACAAGACAGGTGGCTATAGGCCCAGTCGGCCGGAGGCTGTATTTATAGCAGTTATATAGCCCGTTGATTCCATGAATCTAAGTTAGAGCTAGCCAGGCACCAGATGTGCTTAGGCACAGTAGTCTAGCAGTCCAGGTCCTGATAGGGTACCAGGTGCCAGTCATACCCCCCAAGGCGGGGCGTGACACTACGCTGATAATAGCCGGATCTGAGGTCTATATTTGAGAAGCACTTAGCACCCTGAAGCTAGTCAAACAAGTCATCAATCTTGGGAAGGGGATACTTATTCTTGATTATGACCTTGTTCAACTGCCGATAGTCAATGCATATTCTAAGTGAACCATCTTTCTTCTGGACAAAGAGAATTGGAGCACCCCATAGGGATCTACTAGGCCTGATGAAACCCTTATCTAGGAGATCTTTCAACTGCTCTTTCAACTCCTTTAGCTTGGTTGGAGCTATTGTGTAAGGACGAATCAATATAGGATGCATATTAGGGAGAAGGTCGATACCAAAGTCAATCTCCCGCTCAGGAGGGACTCCTAGCAGATCATCTAAAAACACCTCTGAATACTCACACACTATAGGAACTGACTGAAGAATCGGGGTCTCAAACGTAGCATCCTTAACTTGAACTAGATGATACACATAGCCTTTAGAAATCATTTTCCAGGCCTTGAGGTAGGAAACAAAGCAACCTACAGGAACAATGGAACTACCTTTCCATTTTATGACTGGCTGACTCGAAGATTGGAACTCTACCACACGGGTTCTACAATTTACTAAGGCATAACATGCATGCAACCAATCCATACCGAAGATAACATCAAAATCAGTCATGTCTAACTCTACTATATCGACTGAGGTGACTTTTCTTAAGGACTGTGACAGGGAAATTTATGTATATCTCGTTGAACTATAACTGAACCATCGACTGGAGAAGAGACTAGAAGGGTTATGATAGGATTTTGGGACAGACTACGAAATTAATAGCAACATAAGGGGTCATAAAAGATAAGGTAGCCTTGGGATCTAACAATGCATACACATCAAGATGGAATACTCGTAAAATAACAGTGGCCATATTTGGAGAGACCTCCTGCTCTTGACGAGATAAGAAGGCATAAAATCTGTTTTGCTGACCACCACCTACACTAGTGGATGTACCCTGCTGAGCTGAGCGTGCTGGTGGAGCTGCTTAACTGGTGGTTCACTGTGGCCCTGTCTAGTTGAAGGGCAGTCCCTGAGTAGATGTCCGAGTTTCCCACACCCAGAACATGCACCTGAACTCGCTAAGCACTCTCCGGTGTGCTTCCTTCCATTCCTACCACAAACTGGAATGCTAGGCTCTCCTAACATGCCCCACTAACCTCTGGAGTTTGATAATATCCAAATCCACTCCTCGTGAAAAGAGTGTGTAAATGGTCGTTGGCAAAACAAATATACTCGATGGGTGTCGGGATCGAATCTCACAAGGAATAGTACTTAGATAGAACAAAAGTTGTCTATCAAGTCCAACTAAGAAACATCATTGTATTGAAAACAAACAAGTAAAAATTTGGGGGTTCGAAAGATTATAATTAAAAAGTAAAAACAACTATTGATCAATCAATAAGATAACCAAGTTGAATTACAATGTGAGCAAGAGCTAGGGGTATGCTTTTGAATGGGGCATCAATTGGATTGGGATTGACTAGAAAATTAAATTATTATTCATAAATATAGATAATCATGGATGAGTTGGCACCTGATGTTTTTAACCACTTGGGTGCCTTTTTCCTCGGGTTTTCTCAAATTCCAAGGTCCCAAACAATATATTCGTTAAGACATGGGTCAGAATTGAGTTATTTCTAGCCTAAAATCTCTCATAGGTGAGTGATTATGGGTTTTAGCTATCGTTAGCCTAGCCCCACACAATCAATAACCAATTACCCACCATTGATTTCTCACCCATGCTCAATTTCCTTTTTTCAAGCAAAATATAGAGAAAGTAGACATAACCCACATTTGTAACTATGAGTAATTGAATTATAGATTGGGAGAAAGCAATAGATTTATATTTAATGAGTAACTCTAAGATCAATCTAGAAACACCCAATCCAATTTAACCCCAACCATACATAGACCCCTATCAAAGAGATTTAGCTACTCATTGATGAGAAATAAAAAATTATATTAACAGTTAAAATAATAACATTCATCATTAAGAGTTAGTTTTGAGCTAACAATTTTCTTCAATGGAGGCTTTTTACCTTGAAGAAGAAGAAGAAAAAGCTATTCAATATTTGTCTCTATAACTCTCTACAAATCTGGAATGGAAGAATTGGTACTTTTTTAGAGAATGTACAAAAATAAGTTAAAAATGCTCTTCAAATTCCATGCTGGACGATTTTTCCCTCCTAAAGGCGGCCTCATTTGTAAGTCATCAGCGTTCCACCGGTGCCCATCTGGTGGTCGCTGCTCCCATCGGGTAAAGCTTCAGTCCTCTTCTTTAATTCCATACTTTTGTCCAAGTTCTTACTTTCTCTCCTTAAATTAAATACCTGCAAAAACTAAAGAGAAAGAGAGAATAAAATCCTCTCAAATGACTTGAAAACTAAGCAAAAGGTCATGTTTAAAAGCCTAGTGAGTTGGTAGATTACCAACTCATCAAACCCCTAAAATTGAACCATTGCTTGTCCTCAAGAAATGCAATTCTTTATAGATAAACTATAGGAATAAGCATGTCATTCTATAAGAGATTATGCACAAGAGACCACTACGACCTAAACAACCCAAAGATCACTCACCAACACAAAAGAAAAGAGGAGACTCAACACTTTATGCAAATTCTTCAAGAGATAACCAAAATCAATTAGCATGATTCACATTTGATTCCTTCATTCAAACAAGGGGAATTCTTAATCATAACAAGCTTATATAGCATCTTAAGTCATTAAAAATTCACATTCAAAAAGTTTGCCTTCTAGCTCACTACAATCTTGTCTCAATCATATCTTTTGGCATGTGTAAGCATGTTCTCCAAGGAGGTGATGCTACTCACAACAAGAGAGAATCTAATTTAATTATCAAGCAATTCACACTCAATGGATTATAGAATGAAACAAATACACTCACTCTCACAAAGAAATTTTCATGCACATAACTTGACCCATAGACTTGCCCTGCGTGTAACTCGCCACTAATGTAGAGTCGCTACACTTAAAATCAATTAGGACTTGGAGGTCATGATATAGGTTAGGGGTAAAAGTAGGATGACTTTTAAGTTCTAGTGACTAGAATCTCCGTAATGCCCTTTTTGTGAATCTCATTGCATATTCCATTTTCTTTTGAGATCACCTTCACCTTATCTTTCCTCGAAGTACATTTTCACTTTTGAAACAAGAGCCCTCTTTGTCTCTCCTTAGTAACCACTTTTCATCTCATTTGATCAAGAGGAAGAACCTTTTTACAATTCAGTTCTTTTTACCCAAACATTTCATTCCTTCTTTTCATAATACAGTTCTACCTCACATTGAAGTTCACATCATTTCTCCCATTTTTCTTTTTGCAACCCCCAAATGTAGGATTTTGCCTCATCTTTCCCTCTTCTATTCCCATAATTTTGGGACTGCAAGCATCATTTTTGAATTTCTTCTCACAACTAGAACTAGGGAGAATGGGTGCCAAAGAGGGATTATGAAAGGGGTAATAAGCTTGTAATGTGGTTCCCAGAAAAAAAAAGCTTAAAGGATCAACATTGGCTAGAAAGGGTTCATGCTCAAGGAGGTCATATGGTAAAGTAGCTATCCAAAATAAAGCCTAAAATCATCTTCCAAGTGGAACTACATTTAGGATTTCACTTTGAGTCACACTTGGGGCAAGGTCTAGATAATCGTTCATGCAAGAGAATTAAACTAAAACCTTTCCCACAAAGTATCTCCCTCTAAAGTCACACCATTTTCATCACATCAAGAGTCATAAAACAAGCTATCATGTGAATCAAGAAGCCAAACAAAGAATGTGTAATTTATGACTAAAGAGTACTTAACTCTCAAATTCAAATGTCCCTTTCTTTATCAAAATTCATTTTGTATTCAACAGCCATGCCATTTAAGAAATTTTTTCTAGCGATGCCTCTTGGAAGCCATTGCAATCATTGACCCAAAAAGAACTTAATCTCGGCATTTTTCCTTAAGAAAGTATCCTCTCAATCCATCATTGGAAAATGCCACCTGGTTCGACAACAAAGCAAAAGAAAAGAAAATTACTCCTCGAGAAAGAACCATGGTATAAAGAAAATCCTTGGAGTTTATTCACTAACTACTATTAACAAAAGGTGATAATTGAGACTCGGGTCATGAAACATTTGGTAATTAAAAACAGACCCAATAAATGGAACTAAAAATTAAGAATAATTTTTCTTTCATTTTTTATCATCACATGCCCGACAAGGGCAGCAACCAACAACCACAACATAAAAAAAAATTAAATCAGCCCGACGAGGGCCTTCCATCACACTTAAAAAAACTAACAATCATCCAGAAGATCAGAAATTCAGCCCGACAAGGGCATAAAAAATAATAAAGACCACAAGAGAGAAAAAGAGAGCTTGGCCCACCCCCAACTATAACACATTGTCCCCAATGTATGCATGAAAAACAGAAAGGGTGGTGGGAACTCCCTGAAGTGGCTACTCCTCATCCTCATCATCAACCCCTTCATCATCATCAAAGCCGCCCAAATGTGTCTCCTACTCCCCACCCAATCCCTCAAATGGATTGTCTATGGGGCCCCGGGCTGTGGACGGAGCAGCCATGGCTGCATTAAGAGCACTAAAATCTAGGTCTTTCCAGTGGTGCCCGTTCCTGCCATTCCCGCACTTTAGTCTGAAGAAATGTTACTGTACACTCCACTACACTCACCCGGGAGCAGAGCTTGGTTAGGCTGTCATAAAAATTCTTCACCTCCCCCTTCACAATTCTAGCGATAAGGGCGGGGAGATTTTGGGATAGCTTTTTCAGCTGGCTCTCATGAAAAAAGATCATTTCAGCCAGCTTTTATATGTTGCTTGGGTGAGAGGATGTGGGGGGAGGTGAAGGCCCTCGAAATGGTGCTTCCCCCGATGCATGACCTGATGTCTCGGGGTGTGTCATATTATGGTCAGGGGCGATGGGGTTCTCTTCTATGTCATGGGAGGTAGATCCTTCGTGAGCCTCAAAAGCCTGCAACCTCTTTCTTTTCACATTAGGTGCCTTAGTAACCCTTTTGCTCTCTATATTAGTCATACTTGTGGTGGAGCTAGGAGACTCGTCAGTGAATAGTGGCACCCCTGCATTAAGGCACAACTGAGAGATAAGCACCGCATATGGCATCGATATTCCCTGCGGACTGGCTTTCTCTTCATTTGGCTGGCCATGATCTCCTTGAAGTTGATGGGCACCGCTGTCATGATATAGGTGATGAGGATAGCATCCTATAAGTTCATTGTTTAGTCATTCTTTGATGGCATGATCTGGCCACACACAAACTCCAGCCACAATTTTGCTTCACACTTGAGGTCATGCCTCAAAATTTCCCCACCCATAAAGGCCTATAGTGGTTGACCACTGGCAATAATTGGAGCTATCCAAATGAACTGATCTTCTTTGTTGGTCACTCTTTTGGTGTACTCAGTTGCTGAGTCAATCTCATCAGCCCAAAATAATGCATTGATGGCAGCTGGGGTGATATCAACCTCCACACCCCTGATTCGGACGGAAGGAAGGTAGGGAAATTAATCAATCTTCCCTTTATGCTTCATAGCCTCTTGTCGTGCCTGGTATGATGCATAAAACTCAGGCACCAAGTTGGAGTAGTACTCCGGTAGAGGCTCAGCAAATACATTCCATTGACGGTGGTTGAACTAGGTATTGATGTTGGGGAAGTCATTTCTCATCCCCTCCAGATCAAATCTTTTCTCCATTGTGATTGATCTTTCCTCACATATGTCAGTATGCCTTCATGTTAGGCATACAAAAGATAATTACCTCCCTGGTGTTGGTGGGGGCTGGCTTTTACTTAGCCTTCCCTTTACTCTTGCTTTTTGAAGTGGAAGGAGCCTTGCCCTTGTCTTACTGCTTGGATAAAGTCATAATTCTGCAAAGCCATATTAGTGCCACAATAAAAAAACATTTTATTCTTATTTTTTTTGTATTTTTCATAATTGAAAAGAAAAAGCAATAAACTATCCTAAGCCAAGGCAAGAAATTACAAAGATTAGATGACCAACAATTTGCAGGATCAAAATCAAGTACTAGTGGTACCAGCGCAAGACCGGTGAAATGCAGGTGGAGATCCATGAATCGCCGCTGAGCCGCCGGTACTTGACAGAAGGCTGGGTCAAAATTATCTATCTGGCGCCATACTAACGTTTCATCAGGCCTGATCGGTAGTTCACTGGCCGATGCTGCTCAGTGGATTTCGCCTCCAAACTTAGTTAAACCGAAATCCTTTATATTCATTACTCACTCATTCACTTTACATTATGTTTTTATTCACTCAAGCAACACAACAAAAATAAAAATGATGATTTTCCCTTAAGAACGACGTTACTCGATCTATCATCGGGCAAATATTGCCTTTTAGAACATGGGGTTACTTAGACTTCAACCCAACTATTATATCTAACACACACTTTATGTGTTGTGAGTTTACGATAGTTTTGATGCTTAAAAAGTAAGAAAATAGCATGGACTTAGGTATGTTTATATGGATATGAGACACTTTTACTTTGATTTCTGGAAAAATAAGTGTTGTAACATAAATGTGCAAAAGAAGCCTAAAAATGCAGAAAATCAGCCAAAGTAGAAGTCTCAATACGAGTCGTACCTTGAACCGTGATGAAAGTCAGAAGGCTGAAGCGAGAAGAAGGAAACATACGACTCTCAGTACGAGCCGTACCAAAATGGAATGAGCCATAACCGGAGTCGTGGAATTCTTCAGAGAAAATTGCACAAAGGTAGACTCTTTGTACTGATGAAGTCACGGATCATAGCATCAATATACGAACCATACCATGAGCCCTGGTGAACTTCAGAAGATTCTTCAATACTTGGCAGAACTTCAAACACAACAAACAGTACGAGTCATAGGAAGAAGGTATGAGTCGTACCCCAACACTCGTGGAAAATTTCAGAAGATGTCAGAGTTCTTAGAGCCAAACCACATAAGCATTGTATGACTCATAGGACTGTGGTACAAGTCATACCATCCTGCCAGCACTTAGCCAAATCTGTAGCAGCCAAGGTCGTACAAGAAGCAGGTATGACCCATACAATCTACTACAGGTCGTAGGTCCATTCGTGACACAGTCTGCACCAGATATGGAAAATTCCCTATTAGCTTAGGAAAAGGTTTAATTGTATAAATAGATTTTATGTTTTATTTTAGTAAGATAGGACAAAACTAAAGTAGTAGACAAGTGAAGAATATTATTTGTGAATTTTTATCAAGTTTTGAGGAGCAATTCTTGGGATCAAATTCTTGATTTTCTACATTTTTATTGAGATTGTTCTTTGATTTTCAAATATGAATTTCTTCAAATTATTGCTATAAACATTTATGTGTTTGTCTATGAAAGGAAATTGTAATCTTACAACCATGAGAGGCTAAAACCTCCATAACTAGGGGTTGTGCGAAGCATGGTGGAGTAACGAAATAGGGTTACACAAAAGTAATTCAAAACCAATGCTAAACGCTTGTATTGTATTCTTTTCATCTTTAAACGTTTTTAACGGTGTACAACATTAGTACTTTCCTGAATTCTTTACTTACTTGAACCTAGAGAAGTAGAAATTAGGAAAAGAGAATTACAATAAAGCCTTGGTGTTTGTGATTATTGTATTAAATTGAGATGTAGTCGCAGGATAGTTAAAATTGGAACATATTGATAAAGGTTAGTTTCAAATCACTCATGAAAGCTGACCCAGTGATTGAGTATAGTCATCAAATAGAAACAAACCAGTCATTTGGATGAACCCGGGTTATCAGTTCTACAAGTAAGCATTGGGATTGATCACGTGTGTATACCTGAAGTAGTTATGAACCCATGGGAAACACTTACCCTAGTTGTTTGCAATTCTTGATTTAATTCACGAATATAATCTTTTTTTAATATTGGTTTCTTTAAAAACCCCCAATTTGGAGATAACTCACCAACAAGTTCACTCACCGGCATTAGTTTAGTTATTACCCTATTCCCTGTGGGTTCGACCACAACCTCTTAGTTGGGTTCTTTATTGACAATGACTGCTTCATACTTTGTCAAGAAGTCTGAGTTTGAGATTTATCAAAAAGTGGCGTCGTTACTGGAGAATACGGCTAAGATTAGATTAATTGCTTGTATTTGACTTTTGGTTGTTATTTCCTGAATTACGTTTTCTTTTTGTTTTTGGATATCCACAGGTTGTTGCTTGGTTAATGCCAAGTACTCGTCAGAGTGGAAACCCCCTAATTCCGTTTGATCTCGAACTCGAACGAACACTACGAAATATGGAAAACCAAGAGCAGAGAGATGCCCGTATTGCCAAAGATGCTAGGCAAACTAGCAAGACGAGCTAGCTCTACAAGTTGCACTTTAGGATGAGAAGGATGCCCGAGAGGAGGTTGTTTATGCTGGTCACCATGGAAAGGGAAACAGAGGTAAAAGATATGCCCCTCAGTTCTTCGATGAAGATGACCTGGACATTGATAAAGTCGGGTCAACCGGAGCTATCGTACCACCACCATTTCCTGCAGGGGAAGAATTTTATATCACTAGATGATCCAGTTATTGAATACGAAAGGGGTGTTTAGTGGTCACACAGCTGATGATGCCAACCTGCACATGATGAACTTCGTTGGAATATGCAAGGCATACGGGTTGCCCTGAGTTAGCCAAGATGCTATACGGCTAAGACTCTTCCCGTTTTCTCTATCTGGGGAAGCCACATTACGGTTATCAGAGTTGCCCAATAACTCCATTAACAACTGGAGGGAGCTCAAGTAAGCTTTCTTAGACAGATTATTTCCACCCTCCAGGATGCTGCAGCTTAAAGATGAAATCTATAATTTCCGACAACTGAAGACTGAGGCACTTCATGAAACCTGGCTGAGGTTCAAGAAGAAGATGACCAAGTGCCCGAACCACAAAATTCCTGATGATAGTCTATTGGAGATTTTCTGTAGATCGTTGAACAATAGTACAAAAGTAGTAGTAGACACAGTGGAGGGAGGAGCACTAATGGGCCACATCTGGGAGCAAGCTGCCACAATTCTAGATAGAGTAACCAAAACAAACAAATCATGGCACACCTGGGAAGTAGGAGCAACGGCTTGTACATATGTTGTTGGTTTGACTACAGATTAATGAAGGATACAAGAAGAACGTGACCAGGAATTGGCTCATATACGCACATCATTAGATTTGATTACTAAGCACATCATAGGAGTTGGAGCTAGAAAGGTGAACGCAGTGGGGACACCAGGGACAAGAGCCAGGGCTGGACCACTCATATTTCGAGGAAGAGGCAAACTTCTTGGAGAACCAGGGGGCGAGTTTCCGACCCAATGCCAAGGTTCTGGACAAGACACTTGGCGCCAAGGTTCTAGAAACAAAGGTAGGAACCAATATAGAGACAATTACAACTGGAATGAGTATAGAGATAGAAGCCGAGGTTGTGAGCGCGAGGGAGATTGAATAAGGAATGATGGTTTCCGCAATGACCGAGTTGGATTGTACGTGCCTCCTAATGCATGTGAGGGGGAAGCAGGACAGTTAAAGTTAGAGAACATGATGGCTGAGATACTAAAAAGGTGCGATCCAGAGATGATCAGCTGAAAGACATCCGTAGTGATATATCGAGCATGGGTAAGAGAGTGGAGTCACATGTGATGACTATCAAGCATATTGAATAGTAGCTAGGACAACTGTCAACATCTATGAACCTAGGAAAAATGGTACACTACATAGCAACACAGTCCAGAATCCAAAGAATGATGGGCGCTACATGGCTGTGATGACTAGGAGTGGAAAGACCACAATCGACCCCCCTCTACCGATTGTAGTTTAAAGAAAGAAAGAAAGCGTGATTGAAGATGAAGATGTTTCTGAGAAGGAGCATAATGAGGATGCTGATTTGACTGAGGCTCCAAATGTTGAAAACAAGCCTGAAGTTGTCCAAAGAGAAAAGCAAGGAACTGCACAAATTTATAAGGCTATTCCACAACCACCACCCTCGTTCCCTCAAAGAATGAAGAAGAAGGTGGAGAATGGTAAGTTTCAGAAATGCTTATCAATGCTCAAATAGTTATCTATAAACATACCATTGGTCGAGGCATTGAAATAGATGTCGGGATATGCTAACTTTATGAAGGACCATATGACAAAGAAGAGATCTATGAGGTATGAGCCCATCGATAATGTACATCATTGTAGTGCTATAGCCTCATGGGTCCTTGCCCAGAAGAAGGAAGATCCAAGTGCCTTTACTATTCCATGCACAATTGGCGATGTTAAGTTTGCAAGGGCACTCTGTGATTTGAGAGCAAGCATCAATCTGATGCCATTGGCTGTGTTTAAGCAGTTGGCCTTAGGAGTCCCCACACCGACTAACATGCGGCTACTGATGGCCGACATAACTATGAAGAAGCATGTGGGGATCCTGTTTGATGTGCTTGTTAAAGTTGATAGATTTATATTCCCAGCGGACTTCGTGATCCTTGATTGTGAGGTTGATTTTGAGGTCCCCATCATTTTGGGGTGACCATTCCTTGCCACTGGGAGAGCCTTAGTAGATGTGGAGGCTAGCCAATTGAAGTTCAGACTCAATAAAGAAGAGGTCACCTTCAATGTTCGCCGATCAATGAAGCAACCGAAGGAGTACAAAGTGGTATCAGCAATAGAAGATGAATCCGAGTTCCTTAACGAAGTTTGAGTAGCCAAGAGACTTGTGTCGTGCCGTGATGTTAAATCAGGCCCTTCTTGGGAGGCAACCCAAGTGGTGGTTTGGTGAATTCAAAGTAACTGAACCACCTTCATGGTGCCGTAACGTTAAATCAAGCACTTCTTTGGAGGCAACCCAAGTTAATTAACTTATGTGTGTTCAATGTGCAAGAGAAACAAAAATAGGTGGTAGAAAAATTACTGAACAGGATGGTGTTATGGGTCTCAGTACGATTCATGAGAGGGTCGTACGAGCTATAGCACAAGTTGTGGCGAGAATCAGAGATATATTTCAGTGCATTAGTTTAGGGTACGGTTGGTCCTATGACTCTTAACCTTATTGTACAGGTCGTAGTACTCATTGTGGTTATGAACTATGCAAAGCATGGACCACAATGAAATAAGAGATCTACGGGTCATAGTGTGAATCCTACCCCCATAGTACGAGTCGTAAGATGTGCTCGTAGGTCCACAGGTAAGTTTCTCAATCTCTCAGTTATAGGTCCAAGGGATGAGTCGTAGGAACTTTCTACGACTCGTGGTATGAGTCGTGATAGGTCAAAAGTTTTAAAATTACCCGACTCGGCCTAGCTTTTTCAAAACTGCACTATAAGCTATTTAAACACAAAACAATTCGCACTCTCCTCCCACGCTTTCAAAACCACAACCATAAACTCACACACATAACTCAACTTCAAAAATCAATTGATCAAGTTCTTCCTCAAACTACACCAAAAATCCCAATCACAACCCTTGTCTTTATTGACAGTCGAAGTGTCAGCATTCAAGTGTATTTCTTTGAAATTGATACATATAACTTGTGTGCTTGCTACAAACATGCTAAACCCCCCTGAGATTCCTCTCAATTCTTGAAAAAATTAGAAAAGGACAATGACAAGGGATGTAAACAAGCTGTGTGCGACTGGGTATGGTCTTGAACTTGCGAAAATTGTGCATTGAATTATTAAAATTGAAGTTACGTGTTACACCTTGGAATTTTTTTTGATGATTATTTGATGGTTATATGTCATATTAAGGGGATTATGTGTCACGCCCCACCTTGGGGGGTATGACTGGCACCTGGTGCCCTACTAGGACCTGAACTGCTAGACTACTGAGCCTAAGCACTTCTGGTGCCTGGCT
>JACEIK010000736.1:114162-127742 GCA_018107945.1 Datura stramonium
GTCCTTGTATGTTATATATGTAGATACATACTATTTATTAGCTGATAGAGAGCAGGTCGCCACGTCGAAAGGTATGCTTCTACCTTACCTTCAGTACAAATAAGCTTATTTCAGATCCCGCCAGCCTAGACAGTTTCAAATACTTTCTGCTATTCAGAAATACTAGTATTATTGCTTGTGTTTAGTTATGCTAAGTTTCCTTTACATACTCGGTACCGGTGGTACTGACGCCCATTTGGGGCGCTGCATTACTTGCCTGCAGGTACTTACAGACGAGGAGCCGACCCCTCGTGATCCCAACCAGCGTAGAGTCATCAGCTCCTGCCATCCGGAGATTGATATTCAGAGGTCTATTCTATTTTCTTTTGTTGTATAGTACGGGTAGGTCGGGGCCCTGTCCGGACCATCTTATCAGTATTCTTAGAGGCTTGTAGAATGTATATATTTTTCCCTGTGGTTAGTTGTGCCGGTCGTGTGAGGCCTTGCGTATGTTTAGTTGTTTATGTTGGCCGTGTGGGGCCTTATCCAGTTAGTAGTTGGTGACCTTGCCGGTCACAGAGTAGCTTAGCTTCTAATTCAGTTCTTAGTGAAAACTAGTCAGGATGGTGGCCTTGTCGGCCCGCATAGGTTCCCTTACATTGATACGATTCTGGTTAGCTGTTGTTGTTGTACAGGTGGCTATAGGCCTAGCCGGCCGGGGGCTGTATTTACAGCCGCTATATAGCCCGTTGATTTCGTGAATTAGAGTTAGAGCCAGCCAGGCACCAGAAGTGCTTAGGCTCAGTAGTCTAGCAGTTCAGGTCCTAGTAGGGCACCAGGTGCCAGTCATACCCCCCAAGTCGGGGTGTGACAGTACCATGAGTCGTGAAAAAATATAGAATAATTGTTTTACAGGGGAATCCTCATACGACTCATGGTACAGACTGTACCTTCATGGTACGAGTTGTACCTCAGAGGTGTGACATTGACCTGAGATATTACGGGTCTCAATACAAATCATACCTCTAATGTACGACCCGTACTGTTGACCCGTGATAAACTACAGAGGATTTTTTTCTTGCTTTCTTTTTCTCAGGTTATGAATTCTAACCCTTTTTCTCCATAGTTACAATGACGATGAAATGGAAAGCATCAAAGGAAACTGCCTTTAGGACATTGCTTGATGATACCTCCAAATTCGATCAAGCGGGAAACTCCCCTAGTGGTTCATAAGAGGAATACAGGGTCGATACATTGGATACTGATGAGACCCAAACCACTAGGGCGAAGGCCAAAGCCCAGGCCGTGGCGGCCACTACCGCATCTATTAGTGCTCCCTAGTTTGAGGAGGGAGCGGAGGAAAGAGCTCAAGAGTCGGGAAGTGACTCTAATGAAAAATAGGGGTCCGAGGAGGCCCAATTCAGAGATGCAAGCAATGGTGTCAGATAAGAGGAGGAGGCACCAAATGCCAAGAAGGAGCAAACTACGCCTAGGGAGAACTACACCATCCGGTGGAGAGTACCAAGAGCCCAGGAGATATATGAACAGGGAATTGCTTTCACCGCCAAGAACAAACCTAGGCGGAGCATTCAGGAAGGCCGCGGATCCTTACAAATTCATTAAACGAGGAGGAAGAGATGAAGAGGATATTCAATTTCTACGGATTTGAGTGGATGGCTAGGGCCCCAGACCGATACACTTCAGAAATCGTCCAATAGTTCTATTCCATCTATTTGGAAACCATGGAGCAAAAGGCGAAAGAGGGGAAGAAGTTGAAAGATCAGCGCAAGATGGAGAGCATCTTGATTCAAGGCCAAGAGGTTGATATATCCGAGTGCACTATTTCTCGAGTATTATATGGGACCCAATTCATACCACCACATGCTATGTCAGAATATGAGTATCGGGTGGAAGCTTTGAAACAGATCAAGAAGCTCGGTTTTGATGAGAGGCAGAGGCAGATACAGTGGTTATCTAGTGTGATCCTTGAGGATAAAGAAGAGGCAGAGTGGGTCACTAGTGGCAAGCAGGTCACAAATAATTCCTTAAATTTCATAGAAAAGGCCTGCTGGACATTAGTGCACCACCGGTTGGCACCGACGGTTAATGACAATACCCTCAGTGCAGACAGAGCAACTTCAGTGTCCTGTATCATTTCCAGATACCCAATCAATATCTCGAGGGTCATTGTAGAGGAGATGCGGGATCAGGCTATGGAATTGAGCACTACCATCCTATTCCCTAGTCTCATTGTCAGATTGTTTATAGAGGCGTGCATCAAGGTGCGTCGTGGTGAGGAGCACCTGATTGGAGGATAGCGGATTGCTAACATTAGCCTAATCCGGGATGAGATGAACTCGATAAGTCGGGCCCGACATTCGACCACAATCCCACCATCACGTCTATTTGGGGGAGCACAGGTGAATGCCCCCACATCACAGGAGCAGGGTGAGACACCAGCTACAGATGCCAGTCATTCAGATATAGCTCTGATTACATTTGCTGCACCAATTAATGAGCCTCCCGAGCCAGACTCCAGCCGGGTACATCCTAGTGCCTCAGGAATTTCTCTAAAAGCTAGCCAAGAGACTAACCATAGCTGAGAGGAAGGTTTAGTCGATAATGGAGAATTCCAAGCCTTGGGTGAAGGCTGAGATAGAGATAGCTGTACAGGACCTACATGCCGATTAGATGGGTTCGAGAGAAGATTCAATATGCGCATGACTGAGCAGACTGATACAGACAACCTACATAAGGAGTTGGAGTCTCTTCGGAGTCAAGTGGCCAAGCTGTCATCACGGCAGCCGGCAGTCATAGCAGCCTCTACTCTTCCTAACCTCGATACTAATATAGACGAGGAACTAGATCTAGCGGCTTATTGGGAGCCCATAGGAGCAGAGAAAGAAAAAGGGAAAAAGAGGGTCTCCGAGGATGTTGGAGATGAGACCCCAAAAAAGAAGAGGAAAAGAGAGAAAAGAGAGTGCAAACGGGTAACACTAGAGAGTCAGCAGATTCACGATGTGCATTAGTCGGAGCTGATTGAGAGAGCCAGAGGAGTAGGTAGCTCCACCATAGCCCAAGCAAAGCTTGCGAGTGGCAGGGACCCTTTGAGTGAGCCATATTCAGCCCCGACAATTCTAGATGCCGTAGAGATGGTTGATACTACTGAGGGGGTAACCACACCCCCTATTGATACACCATTGAGTGCGCCAACCATCGCCAGTGCCACGATTACAACAGAGGTACCTCCTCTGCAGGGTGACAGGAGCGCTTAGTGCACCGCAGGTATGTTCCCTTCCCTCTGTTTTTACATTCTATGCTTCGGGGAAGAAGCATGCTTTTAAAAAAGGGGTGTACGTGTCATTTTTGGATTTTTGATTCATCCAAGGGTTTTTCTTGCCGTGTTTCTTTTCTCTCAGGCATGCTATTTAGTAGAACCGACATGTTTAGGATTTTTTTTGTGATTTTTGTTTAGTTAGAAATTAGCATAGGAGTACTCCGCCAATAAATTGGACTATTTTTTTATTTGTAAAAAAATTAACCCTGTTTGAAATTTTTTGAGGATTAGCTATGTACTTGTGATTGCATGCATGATTTCTGTGGATCTTTGTATGTCATTTAGTATATTAGCATATATAGTTTTTGTTAAGCTAGGTATAAACCGGACAGGTAGAGTGAATACAAGTCATGAACCATGAGTGAGTGAGGTCTAATACCTAGTTCAATACTGCGTAGAGGATCTAAAACTTTCCTGGTTGGTTTTTGCATAGGTTTTAGGATGGTTGGTTAGGAAAGGATCATAGGCCATTTTTGTTTAGCCCATTTTTAGCTTAAATAACCCTACCAAAATGATATGATTCCCTTGATCTAGATTTTGAGCCTCAAATAGATCATATTTCTTTGATTAACAAATTAACCATACCTATTTTTATAATGAACCTCTTTTGACCCTAGTCTCTCCTTGGACATTGTGAACCTCAACATGGGCAAAATCACTAAGTTGGGGTTGGCTAGAGTAGGGGTGCAGAAATAGTGGGAAGGTAAAAAAGGGAGACAAAAGAAAAAAGGTGAAAATAAGGTGTGGTGTGACGAAATAAAAAGAAAAAGAAAAGAAAAATTCGAAAAAGAACATTCAAAAAGAGAATAATGCATGAAAGGGCTGAAGTAACACACCACACTCATACAAGTTCATAAAAAAGGTGAAGAGGGAGGAAAAAGTGAAAAAAAAAAGCAAAAAGGGTGAACAAGTGAAATAAGTGAATAAAAAAATGGAGCCACATGTATGTAGTATCATGGAAGGGTTTAGTCACTTAAAAAGATCCCATATCTATCCTACCCAGCCCGAAAGCCTACATTACAAGCCAAAGCAAGTCCTACACTGATCCTAGCCCGACCATCTAACAAACCGAAGTAGATAAAATAAGGGCAAGCCTATGGTATCCAATATGCAGTACTTGAAAATTCTTTGTGAGAGTGAGAGTCTTACTTGATCAGTCCCACGTTTCATATCTTTCTACATCTGTGAGTGGGGGACTTCATTTGCTGTGAGAGTACATGGTTTGTGTTTAACTCTACCAATGGCCTATGTAAAAAGCATTGGTGATGACTTGATTATCTGTTAATAGCTATATGACATATCTTGATCCCTGTTTATCATGTTTTGTGGTTGCTAGTAGTGCATGTGTTGATTTGGTTCACGAGAAAAGGGTCAAAAGATTTTTGAGTTTATAGTGCAAACTTTGTTTGATGTTGGCTGTAGTATCCTAGGTCTGTTTTCTAGTTAAGCGTCATGTTTAGTTTTTATTTTCTTTTCCTAAGGACATGCAAAAGTCTTAAGTTTAGCGTGTTGATGTGTTGTGAGTTTACAACACTTTTGATGCTTAAAACTGAGAAAATGGCATGGACTTAGGTATGTTTATATGTATATGAGGAAATTTTACTTTGATTCTGGAAAAATAAGTGTTGGAGCATAAATGTGCAAAAGAAGCCTAAAATGCAGAAAATCAGCCAAAGTACAAGTCTCAATACGAGTCGTACCTTGAGTGTATGAGTCGTACTGAGAACCGTGATGAAAGTCAGAAGGCTGAAGTGAGAAGAAGGCAACATATGACTCTTAGTATGAGCCGTACCAAAATGGTATGAGCCGTAACTAGAGTCATGGAATTGTTCAGAGAAAATTGCACAAAGGCAGACTCTTGGTACGGATGAAGTCATGGATCGTAGCATCAAGATACGAACCATACCATGAGCCCTGGTGAACTTCAGAAAATTCTTCAATACTTGGCAGAACTTCAAACACAACAAACAGTACGAGTTGTAGGAAGAAGGTACAAGTTGTACCACAACACTCAGGGAAAATTTCCGAAGATGTCAGAGTTCTTAGGGCCAAACCACGAAAGCATTGTACGACTCATAGTACTGTGGTACGATTTGTACCAGACTTCCAACACTTAGCCAAATCTACAACAACCAAGGTCATACGAGAAGCAAGTATGACCCGTACAATCCCGCTACAGGTTGTATGTCTAGTCGTGACACAATCAACACCAGATATGAAATATTCCCTGTTAGCTTAGGAAAAGGTTTCTAATGTCTGTATAAATAACTTTTATGTTTTATTTTAGTAAGAGAGGACAAAATTAAAGTAGTAGACGTGTGAAGAATATTATTTATGAATTTTTATCAAGTTTTGAGAGCAATTCTTGGGATCAAATTCTTGATTTTCTACATTGTTCTTGAGATTGTTCTTTGATATTCAAATATGGTTTTCTTCAAATTATTGCTGTAAGTATTTAATTATGTGTTTGTCTCTGAATTCAAATTGTAATGTTACAACCATGAGAGGCTAAAACCTCCACAACTAGGGGTTGAGGGAACCATGATGGATTAACGAAATAGGTTACATCAAAGTGATTCAAAAACAATGCTAAACGCTTGTATTGTATTCTCTTCATCTTTAAACGTTTATTAACGGTGTACAACGTTAGGACTTTCTCGAATTCTTTACTTTCTTGAACCTAGAGAAGTATATATTAGGAAAAGAGAATTACAACAAAGTCTTGGTCTTTATGATCATTATATTAACTTGAGTTGTGGACGCAGGATAGTTAAATTTGGAACATATTGATAACAACTAGTTTGAAGTCGCCATGAGGTCCGTCCTGGTGATTGAGTATAGTCATCCAATAGGGACGAACCACTCATTTGGATGAACCCTAGTTATCAGTTTTACAAGTAAGCATTGGGATTGATCACGTGTGTATACCTGAAGTAATTATGAACCCAGAGGGAACACTTACTGTAGTTGTTTGCAATTATTGATTTAATTCACGAATATAATCTTGTTTTAATATTATTTTTTTAAAACCCCCCAATTTGGATATAATTCACCAACAAGTTCACTTACCGGCATTAGCCTAGATCTTACCCTATTCCCTGTGGGTTCAACCCCAACCTCTTAGTTGGGTTCTTTATTGACAACGACCGCTTCATACTTTATCAGGAAGTGTGAATTTGAGTGTTATCAATACTTCACCTCATACTTTCCACTAAAATGAACACTTACCGCAATAATATGCAATTAATATTCAATCCCCAACATACCCACATAATGAGAAATATTCAATAATGGAAAAGCAAAAAAAATGGGTAATGGGGAACATGAGTATTGAAAATATCAGATGCAACATGATTCACATTCTCTACAGTCAGCAAAATTAAAGCAATGTAAAAGCTCATGAACACATACTAATTTGAGAATTGAGAAGAAGTGAAGAAATTAAAGCTTTGTTCTTGACCAACAGTGGTGTTCCAAAGAGTGAAAGCTTATGTTGCTAAGAGAGAGTTTGAGTGAGTAGAAGTGAGAACAAGAGAATGAGAATGGGGGTTTATATAGGTTGAAGAGAGGGAATGTGATTGAGTAGTGAAAAGGCGGGTGCTAATGGTGGATTTTAATCGAGGAAAGTTGGGAAGGCAAAAGGATTGTGGTTAGGTAAAAAGGTAGAGATAGGAGTTTTTAGGAAGGTAAAATGGGTGTTTTGACTGGATCTCTACTTTTTAAATTGTTATGGGTCGGGTTGGTCAATGAGTTGGTCAATCTTTAAAATAGACTTACGTACCTCCACCTGCACCAGACCAGTGACCGCTGGTGAGTACCGACATTTTGCTTATTCCAATCCAGGTGACCGCTTGAAGGCCCAGTTAACTATTTTCTGACTGCGATCAATCGATGTTTCACAGATCTTCACCTACATTCCACTGGTAATTCGCAGCTTACCCTTTTATTTTCAACTTTACTCAAAGGTGAATTGGTTCACACCTGCGCTAGACCGACGTTTTCCTAAATGCCTCCGGCGTTCTGTCAGTAAGACGCCGGCTTCCTCCCTTGTTTTATCCACTTCTGTTTCTCTTATCCGACAGTGCAGCAACTCGTGCTTGAGCACCAACTCTTCACTGGTCTTGTGCAGTGGCTACCCTATTTTCCTTCTCCTTATTTCTCATCCAATCATCCTACAAAAACAAAATCATCAAAGCATCAAGGCATCAAAACATAAAAACACTTAGGTTTCCTCCCAAGAAGCGCCTTATTTAATGTCGTGGTACGACAGATACTTCCACAACTGTCAATTTTTTGGAGGGTCATCCTCCGAATTAGCCTCATCAACACCAACTTCGTCTTGTGCTGGCTCATCATTCAAAACCCCTACCACTTTGCACTCCTCCGGGGGCTCAGTGGTTTGACAATTCTTAAAGGTGACTTTCTCACCTCCCACTTGAAATTTCAGCTCCAGCTCTACATCTACCAAAGCTTTACCCGTGGCAAGCAATGGTATCCTCAAGATGATAGGTACTCCAATATCCATATCATAATCAAGCACGACAAAGTCAGCTGGAAGGATAAACTTGTCGACCCAACCAAGACGTCCCCCAACACTCCCACCGATTTCCTTATGGATCGATCTACCATCAACAACATCATTTAGGCGGGTTTGGGATTCCCCAACCCCAACTTCTTGAAAATAATGGGAGGCATTAGATTTATGCTTGCTCTAAGATCACATAGGGTTTTTTTGAACACACACAACCTAATGGTACAGGGGATAGTAAAGGCTCCTGGATCCTCTCTTTTGGGAGTGAGATTGCTTTATATCATTCCACTGCAGTGGTGTGTTACTTCCCCTACATGAGCATCAATGATCTTCTTTTTATTTAATAAATACTTCATAAATTTGGCATAACCCGACATTTGGAGCAATGCATCCACTAGAGGTATATTAGTGGATAATTTACTAAACATCTCAACAAATTTTTGAAAGTGATTGTTCTCCTTCTTCTTTGCTAACCTATAAGGATAAGGAGGTGGAATCCTAGGCTCTTGACCCATGTTGGGTAAAGCCTCTTTTCTCATTTTCTCTTCAACAACATCATTCATGGGAGTTACATCAGCTTCGCCCTCATCCAATCCTTCTTCATCATTCACAACCTTTGGTGCTTTTGGCACCACATCCATTAATTCATCCTCACTTGTTTTGGGTCAACAACATCTTTAGGCTTCACATCCACATCTTTCAACATTTTACCACTTCTAGTTGCAATTTCTATACAATGGCCATCCTTCTTCAGGTTGGGTATGGTGTCATTAGGAAGTGTCCTTTTTATTCGGGGATTCATTTGGGAAGACAAATGATTCATTTGCTCTTCCAAGTGTTTAATTGATGTCGAGTGGGAGTTCACCGTTTGGGTGAGGCTCGACACCTCCTCTTTCAATTCCTTGACTCCACTATCGGTGGATTCCACTCTCTTGAGTACTCTATCCAGCATCTCTTAAATCTTGGAGCTTCCCACATGCTCACACTAGGTTTCAATTGGGGATTTTCAGCCTTTGGTGAAGAGGAACATATGGGTTTGAGCTTCGATGATAATGTTCCCAATCGTGGTTTTGATCACGATTACCCCATCTGTCATTTCTATCAACCCAATCTTGGTTGTCGCGGTTTCTCCAACCTTGATTCTCTTTCGTTAGGTGCCAAGGGCCTTGATTGGAACCTTGGTAACCTAGGAGAGAACCCCCCATTTGATTTGCCATGAATTGGCATATTTCTTCATACCTAGGTGGTGAGGCTTCCCCTTCATACTGCATTGGACCTTGAGTCCCTATGACATTAATGTTCTTTGACCCAGTTCCCATTACATACTTCGCCATCAACTTGAGATAGGCCATTATTTTTGGGAAAGTCTCATCTTGCTCCTCATCCCTCTTACTCATCTCAGCGGTCACAAAACTTGAACCCACAACATTTGAAGGTATGTTGGTTTTCCTTGAGTACCAAGCTCGATTCGTTTTAGTCATTTGATCCAACAAAGCTCTGGCTATTCCATAAGGTTGGTCCATGAGAGATCCACCTGTCAAGTTATTTTCCACTGACTTGTTAATGGAGTCTAAGGAACGATAAGAACTTTGAAGGAGCACTCCCTCCGGAAGCCCGTGATTGGTACATAGGGCCACTTTCTTCTTAAACCTCATCCATGCCTCATCTAAAGGTTCCCTCGGGATTTTCTTGAAATTGGTGATATCATCTCTTAGCTGAAACATCCTCAGTGGAGGAAAGAACCGATCCAAGAAAGATTCAGTCAGCTCTTAGCATGAAGTGATACATCCTGGAGAGAGTTCCTCAAGCCACATGGTTGCTTCCCCAGCCAAAGAAAATGGGAAGAGCCTCAATCTGATCGACTCTTAATTTATGTTTGTGAGTTGAAAGGTTGGCATATCTCGAGGAAATTTCTAAGATGTCAATTTGAATCTTCACTTGACTGACCTCTGAAGAGTCCTTTCATTTGTAGCATGTGTAAAATTGTGATGGTCATATGGAACACCGCATTCCCTATCGTGGGTGGTAGGCAAATGGCACCTGCTATGCCTGGCATCACGAGGTCATCATCCTCGTGGTCCATATGACCATCCATAGAAAAATTCTTGAGGTTGTTGGCCAATATCAGACATCCTATAAAGGCACCCAAAAATAACAACAAAAGTAAAAATAAAATACAAGATGCTAAATTAATTCAACTCAACAATTAACTAGGGGCTATCTAATCCTATTCCCCGGCAATGGAGCCACTTTTGATAACGTCCAAATTCACTCCTCGTGAAGAGAGAGCGTAAATGGTCATTGGCAAAAAAATATATCTGAGGGGTGTCGGGGTCGAATCCCATAGGGAATAGCACTGAGATGACACAAAAGTTGTCTATCAAGTCAAACTAAGAAGCATCATTTTATTGAAAACAAACAAGTAAAAATTTGGGGGTTCAAAAGATTACAATTAAAATGTAAAAATTAACTATTGATCAATCAACAAGATAACCAACTTGAATTACAAATGTGAGCAATTGCTAGTGGTATGCTTTTGAATGGGGCGTCAATTGGATTGTGATTGACTAAAAAATCAAATTATTACTCATAAATATAAATAATCATGGACGAGGTAGCACCCGATATTTTTCAACCACTTGGGTGCCTTTTTCCTCGGGTTTTCTCAAAGCCCAAGGTACCAAACAATATATACATTAAGAATTGGGTCAGAATTGAGCTATTTCTAGCCTCCGATCTCTCATGGGTGAGTGGTTATGGGTTTTAGCTATCTCTATCCTAACCCCATACAATTAATACCCAATTACCCACCATTGCTTTCTCACCATACTCAGTTTCTCTTTTTCAAGCAAAAATAGAGTAAGTAGACATATTTGCAACTATGAGTAATTGAATTATAGATTGGGAGAAAGCAACAGATTTATATTAAATGAGTAACTCTAAGATCAATATAGCAACACCCAATCTAATTTAATCAATCTAGAAACACCCAATCCAATTTAACCCCAATCATGCACACACCCCTAGCAAAGAGATTTAGCTACTTATTGATGGGAAATACAAAATTATATTAACAATTAAAATTATAACATTCATCATCAAGAATTAATTTTGAGCTCACAATTGTCTACAATGGAGGTTTATTTACCTTGAAGAAGAAGAAGAAAAAGCTATTCATATTTCCCTCTTTAATTCTCTACAAATCTGGAATGAAATCATTGGTACTTTTTTAGAGAATATACAAAAATAGGTTAAAAAGTCCCCCTCAAATTCTGTGCTGGATGATTTTTCCCTCCTGAAGGCGGCCTCATTTTTAAGTCATCGGCGTTCTACCGGTGCCCATCCGTGGAACACCATTTCGCCGTAGTTGGAGGGTAGTGACTCTGGGTCTGACTGGCTTTGGCACCGGTTTTTCGCAGGTGCTAACCCGCATTTTTCCAGTGCACCTTCCACTCTTTTCCAGTTTACTCCTGCATTTCAGTCGGCGTTACGCCGGCTCCTTCCGGTGAATCGTTGATCCCATCCGGTAAAGCTTCTATCCTCTTCTTTAATTCCATGCTTTTTTCCTAGTTCTTACATTCTCTCCTTAATTAAATACCTACAAAAACTAAATAGAAAGAGAATAAAATCCTCTCAAATAACTTGAAAACTAAGCAAAAGCTCATATTTAAAAGCTTAATGAGTTGGTAAATTACAAACTCATTAGAGCCTGATACTCTACCCATCTGATCATACCTAGGTCTGGACGGAACCTTGGTTGATGATGGCGCTGGGGCTTATGACCTCTGGTGGGACTGCTGGCGATGTCCTCCATTGGAACTCTGCTGGAATTGCCTATAACTCCCTGTACTAGCCCTCTTGGCCGCTCTCTCCTTCTCCTTCATCTGATCCACCTCTATCTGTTGGGTGTATATGACAATCTTCGAGAAAGCTAGGTCACTATTCAGTATGGCAGTCCTTCACTCCTTGACTAACGAATATACTACTCCATTCACAAACCTGCTCATATGAGCCCTCTGATCCGCAACTATCACCGACGATGTCATAACCCGAGTTCACACCCTAGCCGCAACACGGGACAACGAACCCCAGAAGGATCCAAGTCGGCCCATGGCATAATCATAGCACATCACATAGAAATATAACCATCCAACAACTTGACTAAGCTGAAGTTAACTGCAAGCTTCTAAATAAGGACCCAAAAAAAAATACAATTATAACAACACATTGATATAACGCTACGTCTATCTAGACAAGTCTGAAAGCCTTTTAGTGAACTGATGAGTTGCTGGGTCAAGTGCCCAACTAACTCCTAAAATCTGAAAACTGAAACATAACAAAAATGAAAACATAAATCACGTCCATGGGAGATGAGGACTCACCACTAGTAGCTGAGAGGAAAATGAAGCGTATCTAACCACGAGGCTGAGTCTAGAAACCTGAATCTATATCATGAAATGATATAGCACAAAAAGGTGTGTGGTCAGTACTTGGAATGTACTGAACATGCGGGACAACATAAATAATTAAATATACAAATATACGATAAGGAAACAACCAAGTACATCAACATAACTGACTAACATGCCACTATCCTCTTATGATTCACATAAACATATATATATACATGAAACTTTCCTTTGGATCTCATTTTATGAAACGTTATCGAACTCATGCATAAGGGTCAAGTTCTGAACGTTTAATAAGAGTTGAATCTGAAACTAGCATCACACACTGTACTGGATCACTGCTGATAACTGAGTCTAATTCTCATTATATTAAATTTGTTATAATCTAAAATCTGAATCATACGGAACTGAATCATGCTAATAACATAACTAAGGGATTCATCCTCTACTATGGAGAGTCCCATCTATAAAGAAAGTTATTCTCTACTATGGAGGAACCTGACTGAACTAGGGAATATCTCTCTGCTGTAGAGGATCCTGACTAAGCTAGGGAGTCACTCTCTGTTATGGCGGAGCCCGACTGAGCTAAGGAGTCACTCTCTGCAATGGAGGATCTCGAGATGACCAAGGGAAACATTCTCGGCTATGGAAGAGCCCTGGCTAACTAGGACATGAGGAGTATTGATCTGACATCATCTATCTGGTCTATGCTACTACAACTAGTCATACATTACGGAAGGATTGGGGATACTTTCTACTAACAACAAGCCCAATGTTCTGAAATTATCAATCTCATTCTTTATCATCATAATTCATATCATCATAGGGCCACATCAATATTTCTGCAAACATCTTACATTAGTGTGTATCTATAGATCCACATCATGCATTATACCCCCCACCACATTAAGTTCCAACTTCATATCATTAACATGTATCACAGAGTCATTCATGATCCATAGATCAAGTTCGTACCTTAACATGCATACATTAATTCATATATTCTAGATTTACGGGAAGCCATATTCTTAACTCATAACTTATACACATACAAAAAGATCATGGGAGAAGCATACATTTTCATTTCATAAGACCCATTTCGAGATTTACTCCAATTCATGAGAAGGATGCATTAATTAGGCCATTACCATAAATTTACTTCATACCTAATCAATTCTATCAAAACCATAAGGGACATGCATATTTTTACTTTCAATTATTCATGCCCATAAACTCTAATTTCTTCTCAACATGTCTATCAATGGTACATTCAATTTCTTAGGGATAATCATTCGATCTTCGCATATCTAAACATGAATGCAAG
>JACEIK010000736.1:127821-143801 GCA_018107945.1 Datura stramonium
AATTCAAGGTAACCCAATTATTCTACCTCATAATTAATCTCATAATCATAATGGGTCTTGGAATTTAGAGAAATATAGACGAAATCACCCATCACACAAACCCTAGGTCATACTTTTCTAGAATAGTTTAAATTGGGCATGTTGATAAAATATTTTGGGGCACAAGGATAGAAGATTATCCTTGTTGAAAGACCCGCATACCTATTAGAAGAAACCCCGCTCGAAATTACACCTTGAAACTTTGATGAACACCTTGGTGAAATCCTTGAATCTTGAGAGGAGAGGAGGAAGAAGGGTTTGAGAGAGTATTTTTGAGAGAATGAGAGATTAGACTAGGAGAAACCCTTTAAAACATCCCAAATAATACTCAAAACGGTGTAGTTTAGAAGTTAGAAACATTGGATTTTATGAAAATGCCCCTGAATAAACACAGGCAAAATCACCCCGTCAGGTCCCCACGAGGCACCCCACGAGTCTTGGGGTCAGGTAACGACTCGTGGGGACCAAGCCATGGAGTGCACTGCCCAACTCCTCAAAATTTCCCCAACACAACCCATGAGTCGTGGACTGCCATGAAGACTCGTGGCCTGAAATCCGTCACCTCCACTGCTTGAGACCTTATCCAGGAACCCTAGCCTCCACCCAACAACCAACCTAATGAGTTGTTACCAGGCAAGACAACTTGTCAGCCCGTCCGTTACCACTGGACTTGACCAGACCTCAAAACTATTTCCCCACGGGTTTGACCACGACTTGTGAGGCCTCCTAACGAGTCGTCCCCCAACTCGTTCTGCACAAAAACTTTTATTTTCTATCTGAATTCTCTCCTTATGCCTGGAATCTAATCTTAGAAGCATTCGGGGTGTTACAATATCTCCCCTTGGGATCATCGTCCTCGAATGTAGGATAAACATGCTCAAAATTGGGGAAAGAACTGATATCACAAATACTGAACATTTACAACTGAAACTGATGGTGTATCTGACTCCGGGTCGATCTTACACATCCGAACTGAATATCTAAATTGATCATGCATGCTATAGCACAAAAGAGACTGAAGGACATGAAACTATCATGGAACTAGATAGGAAATTGAGAAGGATTCTTCCGCTTTAACTGGTATTGAACTGATACGGACTGAGCCTTCACTCACAAATCATATTCTATTACAGGGTTAGAATTCATAATATCTGGTCTGAATTCAACTGAAGTTCTCATGAACACGAATCATTCATGACATCTAAACTGAGCACATACATGAGATAACCTGAGTCTGCAAGGCTACTAAGCATATTCTAAAGACTGAGTTCGAGATGATCACACTGGGAAATATGAATTAATACACGTAACTAATTTGTAACAAGAAAATGAGTCTAAAGGATTCATAAAGTAAGATCAGCATCACTGTCAAGAGATTATCTAGAACTTCTGGGAGTCCGCACATAGGGATGGACATAACTTAGCTTCAACCGACTACTAGAGATATTATCTGAGCCCGAAGGGATTGACATACCATGACTGCTAGGGTTAGGACTTCCCTACTATCATATTCAAGATCTAACTAATCTCACATGTTTACCATCTCCCCCTTAGCTTAAAGCCATAATTACAAGGCTCCTGAATATTTCTCAAGGTTGGGACTAATTCACTAACTCGTAGCCGGTCTTATATTAATAGCTATTCACATCACACATCAACAACCTCTTCTCAAAAACAACCACAAGCTCCTTATTTAGTATTGGGGTTCTGGGGCTAGCAACATTGGGGTTCTAGGGCTAGCATCATTCAAAGAGTTATGCAAGATTCACAACATACCTGTGGCCATTACTGGCGACTTACCCTTATCCTGGTGTGCTGTCACGGCATAGGAGCGGTTTTGACGACGTCCACCACCCAAGTTAGATGATGTACCCTACTGAAATGAGCGGGCTATAGGGGCTACTGAAGAGATGGCCGAGGATCTACTCTCGCCTCACTTTGCCGCTGCACAATCTCAGTGCTTATGGCTTGACTAGACGCACCAGAAGCAAACATCCGATCCATCCATACATTCTCCTAAGTGGTTCTTCCCACAGCTGATACACATTGGATACATAATCTCCCTTACTCTAGGTTTGTATGGAGCACTGACTGTGGAAATGCTGGGGCTAACTATTTCTACTGGAAATGTGAGCGGTGTCCACCACTCATCCTTTGCGAAGAAAACTCCGAATCTCCTACCTTGGCCCTCTTGGCCTCTCTCTCTCTTTCCTTCACCTGCTACGCCTCCATTTGTTGAGTGAATACCACCAAACATGGAAAGTCTATATCCCTATGCAATATGGCAGTCCTGCACGCCTTAACCAAGGAGTACGACATTCCATTCACGAACCTGCTCACTCCGACCCTTTGATCATCTACCATTTCCAAGGCATACTTGGATAATCGGGTAAATTCCAATGCGTACTCCTGAACGGTCATGCCATTCTATTTCAGGTTGATGAAATCTGCCACCTTAGCCTCCCTCAACTCTCTAGGGAAAAAACTGTCTAGGAAACCCGTCTTAAATTCATCCCAACCTATGGGGCCTGCTCCAATCCCTCGGTTGTCCCTCCACTGACAAAACCATATATAAGCAACTCCTTTTAGCTGGTAGGAGGCTAAGGGAGGCTAAGTCCGCGCTCTCAATTCCCGTCACTCCCATGATGTGGGTAATCTTCTGAATTTCTTCCAAGAACTCATACGATCCTCGTCTACCTTTGACCCCAAGAACTCGGGTGGGTTCATTCGGAGAAAATCTCTCACCCTTGTCACCTCTACATTCCCATTCTATGGAATATGAGCCATTGCGTATTGATTAATCTGGGCGGTCATGGCCTGTGCCAACATATTAAGAGTTTCCCAAAACTCGACATGGGTAACATGGTCGTCCATCGGGTTCGTCGGGGCTGGTGGTGCCTGCCGGCGATCATTACCATTTCTTCTTCCATTTGCTTGTTTTTAGGAGGCATTATTTACAATCACGTATAGCACGAGTCAGGGAAGGAACTATTTAGAGCACCATACAATACGCACTGTAAGAATCATGAAGTAAAGGGAACATTTCTAAAACATCTTGTAGCCTCCTCATTATAAGTGTGGCGCGCTTCACACCCATGAAGAAGAATCTACTTAACGCGGCTTTCAGACACCCTAACACACTCTAAATCTTTTCTTTGATACAAAGTTTGTCACGACCGAGTTCACAACCTAGCTATAACATGGGACGAGGAACCCCAAAGGCTCCAAGTCGATCCATGACATAATCATAGAACATCACTTAGCAATATAATCATCCAACAACTTAAGTAAGCAGAAGTTAACTGCAAGCGTCTAAATTAGGACCAGAAAAATACAATTATAACAACACTCTGATACAACACTGAGTCTATCTAGACAAGTTTCAAAGCCTTCTAGTGAACTGATGAGTTGCTGGGACATGCCCCTAGCTAACTCCTAAAATTTTAAAACTGAAACATAACAAACATGAAAACATAAATCACGTCCTCGGGAGATGAGGACTCACCACTAGCAGCTGAGAGGAAAATGAAGTGTATTTAACCATGAGGCTAAGTCTGGAAACCTTAATCTATATCATGAAATGATATATCACAAAAAAGCGTGTGGTCAGTACTTGGAATGTACTAAGCATGCAGGATAACATAAATAATTAAATATACAAATATACGATTAGGAAATAACAAAGTACATCAACATAACTGATTAACATGCCATTATCGTCTAATGATTCACATACATATATATATATNTACATATATATACATACATGAAACTTTCCTTTGGATCTCATTTTATGAAACGTCATCGAACTCATGCATAAGGGTCAAGTTCTGAACATTTAATAAGAGCTGAATCTGAAACTAGCATCACATACTGTACTGGATCACTGTTCATAACTGAGTCTGATTCTCATTATATTAAATCTGTTATAATCTGAAATATGAATTATACGGATTTAAATCATGCTAATAACATAACTAAGGGATTCATCCTCTGCTATGGAGAGCCCCACCTGTACAAAGCAAGTTATTCTCAACTGTGGAGGAACCTAACTGAACTAGGGAACTCTCTCTGCTATGGAGGATCCCAACTGAGCTCGGGAGTCACTCTCTACTATGGAGGATCCCGACTGAGCTAGGGAGTCACTCTTTGCTATGGAGGATCCCGAGCTGACCAAGGGAAACATTCTCAGCTATGGAGTATCCTTGACTAACTAGGACATGAGGAGTACTGATCTGACATCATCTATCTAGTCTATGCTACTAGAACTTGTCAGAAACATAAACGTACACTGCTTTCGTCATACATCATACATTATGGAAGGATCGGGGCTACTTTATACTAACTACAAGCTCAACGTTCTGAAAATATCAATCTCATGCTTTATCATCATAGGGCCACATCAATATTTCTGCAAACATCTTACATTAGTGAGTATCTATATATTCACATCAAGCATTATACCCCCACCACATTAAGTTCCGGCTTCATATCATTCAACATGTATCATAGAGTCATTCATGATCCATAGATCCAATTTGTACCTTCACATGCATACATTGATTCATATATTCTAGATTTTCGGGAAGCCATATTCTTAACTCATAACTTATACATTTACAACAAGATCATGGGAGAAGCATACATTTTCATTTCATAAGACTCATTTCGAGATTTACTCCAATTCATGAGAAGGATGATTAATTAGGCCATTACCATAAATTTACCTTATACGCAATCAATTCCATCAAAAGCATAAGGGACATGCATATTTTTACATTCAGTTTTTTAAGCCTATAAACACTAATTTAGCCTATAAACACTAATTTTTCAAGCCTATAAATGGTACATTTAAGTTCTTAGGGATAATCATTCTTTCTTCGCATATCTAAACATGAATGCAAGTAATTACGATAACTGAGTGAACAATAATAAAGCTTCATTCAAAGTTCAAGTCATTTTATGAAGACATTCTATAATATCACGTTTCTCATCATCCAACACATAATTCAAGGTAACCCTATTATTCTACCTCATAATTAATCTCAAAATCATAATGGGTCTTGGAATTTAGAGAAATATAGACGAAATCACCCATCACACAAATCCTAGGTCATGCTTTTCTAGAATAGTTGAAATTGGGAATTTTGATAAAACATTTTGGGGCATGCGGATGGAAGATTATCCTTGTTACCGCAAACCTGTTAAAAAAACCCTACTCAGAATTACACCTTGAAGCTTTGATGAACACCTTAGTGAAATCTTTGAATCTTGATATTAGAGGAGGAAGAAAGGTTTGAGATAATATTTTTGAGAGAATGAGAGATTAGACTAGGAGAAACCCTTAAAACGTACCAAATAATACTTAAAACGATATAGTTTAGAAGTTAGAAACATAGGATTTTATAAAAATGCCCCCAGAAAAATGCAGGAAAAATCACCCTGTCAAGCCCCCACGAGGCAACCCACGAGTCGTGGGGTCAGGTAACGACTCGTGGGGATCGAATCGTGGAGGGCACTACCCAACTCTTCAAAATTTCCCAAACATGACCCATGACTCACTTCATGAGTCGTGGTCTGCCATGAAGACTCGTGGCCTGCAATACGTCACCTCCACTGCCTGGGACCTTAGCCAGGAACCCTAACCTCCACCCAACGACCAACCTAACGAGTCATTGCCAGGCAGGATGACTCGTCAAGTTGTCCGTTACCACCAGACTTGACCATACCTCATAACTGTTCCCCTACGTGTCTGACCACGAATCGTGAGGCCTCCTAAAGAGTCATCTCCCAACTCGTTCTGCACAAAACTTTCATTTTCTATCTGAATTCTCTCCTTACACCTAGAATTTGATCTTAGAAGAATTCGGGGTGTTATTGACGCATACTTGGACAGCTGGGTAAACTCCAAGGCATACTCTTGGACATCCCTATGGTGCCGCTTCAAGTTAACGAACTCCGCCGCCTTCGCCTCTCTTAACTCTCTAGAGAAGAACCTATCCAAGAAGGCAGTCACGAAGTCATCCCAACTCATAGGAATTTCTCCCACTGCTCTACTATCCTTCCACTAGCGGTACCATATGTAAGCAACCCCCTTCAGCTGATAGGAGGCTAAATACGCACTCTCCTCTCCAGTCACCCCTATAATCTGGGTGATCTTATGCACCTCCTCAATTAACTCATGTGGGTCCTCACCCACTTTCGAATCCAGAAACTCAAATGGATTTATCCTAAGAAAGTCTCGAACTCTAGTTGCTATTGCATTTCCATTTTGAGGAACATGGGCCACTACCTGCTGATTGACCTGAGCGATCATCAGCTGTGCCGACATTCGAATGCCGCTCTAAACTCGGCACAAGTGACCTGCTTGGGCATAGGATCTGTTGATGCCCCTCTCCATTGCCATTTTCATGGCCATTTCCAGTGCCATTCCTTCTTCCATTCACTCGACGTGGAGGAATATTTCTACAAATGTGTATAGCATGAGTTAGAAGGATAGAGAGATACTTCATTGCACGACTTAGATCATGAAAGAAGGGAAATTTTCTAAAACATCTTGTAGCCTCTTCCTCAAAAGTGTGGCGCGCTTCACACCTATGGAAAAGACTCTACTCAACGCGGCTTTCAGAAACCCTAGGATGCTCTAAACCTTTGCTCTGATCCCAAGTTTGTCACGATCCGAGCTGGGATCCTAGAACGAGACACGGGACGTAGAACCACGAATGGATCCAAGTCAACCCATGACATTAACACATCAACTAAAGAACATGCATCAAAGTGGAAACTGATAACTTAAACATGAATAAGCAGAAGTATGAATAACATAAGGTATAGAAACGATCATAAACAGAGTCAACACTCGATAAAGCTGAAAGTCTATATAATGTTTGATAAGATTCTAAACTTTCTGATGAGATGATGGGACAATACCCAACTAGATCGCAAAATTATGAAAATAAAATAACATAATCAAACACTAAACTGAAGGTCCCCGGAGGATGAGGACTCACCAACAAAAATTGAGCTACACTGCGGGGAAGCTGGACTAATGGCGAAACTGAGGCTAATCGCTCAGACCTGTATCATGAAATGATACAACATAGAGTATGCGGTCAGTATTTGAATTATACTGAGTATGTAAGGTAAGTAAGACATGATGAGTAAATGCTAACTGAAATCATGCATATAAATAAAATCAGTATATCATGAAAGTAAGGACTGCATGCTGAAATCTGAATCTAAAACATATATAGTCATAAGCTAAATATCATGTCCTAATAGAATGACTCAAAGCTAAAAATAGAAATTATATGACTTTTCATAGCTGAAATCATAAGTAAAAGCTCAAAAACTGATCATTGGGTCAAACTTGCTGTAAAACATAACATCATAAGTCATAAACATGAATAACTGAAATTATGAGGAATAATGGGAGACTCTTCATAATCGACATCATCACGATAGAGCTTACATGATGAGCCAACTATCACACTCAAGTGGGTAGAGCCTTCCAAAACCTTGCTAGGGCTAAGGACGATACCATTGTATCGATATCAAGCTAAAGGCTCCTTGCGGGCTGGGAAAACTCCCAAAGGAGGTCGCAATATATAAGTATACCTGCATTGGTGCGCAGTTCTGAGATTCGGGGTTATCTGAACCCCTGGCCTACTCGGTGCTAGACACTACTCCCAAAATATGAATTGGGCTCCCATCATTTTTCAATGAAGCTAAAATCATAATTACATGCATAATATGAAAAATGAAATTGGGGAGTCCTGGCTCCAAATATACCATAAGCTAAATTAGGAGTATTGACTCCAAACCATATGGTAAGCTGATCTTATAAAACTGAGCTAAATCATGAAAACATACTTAACTTGTGTGTGCTTTCCCAAATCATAAAATCTTGCATACTTAAAATAGACTTCATAAGTCAAAATTATGGATTCATACATGGATAATTTGCAAATATTCAATCATGTTAGATATCTCATCATACTTGAAATCATTAATCATATACTTGACTTTTCATAAAATTTGCATAATAGGGCATACTTTTCTAAAACTTAAAATCATAAATTTATAATCAATTTATATATAAAATCTACTCATAAATCTTAAAACATGCTTTGGAACATGAGGGGAATTGACCCATAGATATGTCATAGAGAATTTCATAAAATTGGGTTAAAACCCTATAAGATCATATATTTGAATTAGAACTTGAATTCATGAACTTGAGGAGAAATTTGGACATGAGAGTGAGAAAATCTCATTCATAGCCCTACATACCTGGGTAAACTAATTCTCACCTTGTGTTTGAAAGCCCAAGAGAATTAGGGAAGAATTGAGAGAATTTTAGCTTGATGTTGAATAGGGTTTCCAATAACTTGCATGCATGGGAGCCTAATGACTTATAGTAGGTTAACCCCTCTTAAAACACTCCTTTTAGGTCATAAAACAATGTCATTAAGGTGTTAGGATATTAGGAATTACAAAGATGCTCTTAAAGATTCAACAGAAAATATTCACTAACAGTCGCTACGACTCGTACCACTAGTTGTACAATCAACCTACGACTCGTGGGTTCCTCCCATAATTAGCCATTCCATTTTCACCAATTATCTGATTATTTCCACGACTCCTACCACGACTCGTAATTCCATACTACGAGTCGTACAATCACTTATAGGACCAACACCTAATAACTCAAACGCATACTATGACTCTGTGACCACGATTCATACCATCAAACAACGACTCATGATGTGGACTCATGGACTAGGAAAAAAAGTCTCTGAACTGAACCACGGGTCTTCCTACGACCCGTACCTTCAGTTGTACTGAGAAAACATTTCAAACTCCATTGTTGAATATATTCCAACTTCATGTATCTAGTATTAGGAAACTTTTGGGGTATTACAACCACGTTTCTAGTGTATATGGATTTCTAGAGTCCCCTACAGGTGATGACTGGAAGGGCAGAAATAAGACCCTTTGGCATGTGTGTACATTAATGTTCAGTGATTGAGTGTTCATGGTGATGTGATAGAGGCGTGTGCCCAGCATATCACCATTCATTGTATTATTTGACTAAATGTAAGAAGTAAGATTGGATAGAGAATGTGAGGACCTGATTGAACTAAACTTATGGTCATGTATTTTGCGTATTTGAATTGTTGATGTGTTGTAATGAATTGACGGTAAGGTGAAGTTAAATGAGGACTCTTTATGAGTTGTGAAACCTTTGTGAATTATTTATTCTATATTCCATGTGGTTATGATGTGTCGATTGTTTATTGACGACTATGAATAGCGTGGGTAATCATAATTACTAGTATGTTGAAAAGAGTTAATAGATGGTTGGTGTGCAGCTAAGTTGAGCTACTGTCAAGGCAGTACCGTTGCAGTGGAAGAGACCGTGGCAACGGTTAAGTGACTGCTGCAATGAGGCCCCATCCAATGAGCAGGCCGGTTAGCACCATGAGCAGGTTTAATTTCTGATTGGTTATTGTCTATTGAAATGGTGTCTTGAGGCAATCGCTTATTGTTGTTCCATCTATATGAATGTTATTATTTAAGGTTGATCGACGATGCCTACCAGTACTGTATTTCTACTAACGCTACTCCTGTATTTCTTTTCTAATTGCAGAATTCAATCCCAACAACTCATCTCGCCCTCTTCTTTAAAGTAGCAGCAGAGTTGTAGAAAGGTGAGTGTCTCAAGGCATACTGACTGAATCCTCCCCAGCTGATGTCTCTAGTTAAGACTCTTATTGATTTCTTGTCATTTTCTTTCTCTTTTGGATTATTCTTAGACAAAGATACGTATATGTCCTCATGTACAACTACTATCAGGTTCTGGGATTTTTTTATAGCAAATTGTTTTTGGTTCCTTCATTTTTATTGATGTTTCATTAATTAATTTAATAATATGTTTTATTCCTTTTGAATGTTGATTAATTTGGTGTAAATAGTTAGAAACATTGGTTCGCCCATCGGGGGGTTAGTGTGGGTGACAATCATAGCCATTAGGATCGTGACCAAGAGTTTCTTTTTAAAAAAATATGTTCATTAAAAAAGAGTATTTTTTTACCAATTAAGTAACAAAAAATATTTTTGGATCAAACAATTAAAGGAAAAAGCATTTTCGGGCCTAAATACTACTGAGTGATATTTTGTTCCATTTCATATAGTTTACAATTTTTTTGATCATTTTTGTAAATTTTATGCCAAACCTAATTCTAGAACATCTCACCTTATCTCGCATACCAAATGATCTCGTGTACAATTGCAAGCTATAATGAGACTATCAATTCATATAGACAAAAAAAAGTAACATGTATGATGTGTTTGCAAAAACATTTATTTATTTTTGGCAATTAAAGAACTTACTAATTACTTACAAAAAATAGAACCGAGGGTAACATTGCCGGTTCAAATCCGCTCTATATTTATTTATTTTAAATATTTAATTTATTGATTTAATTTATTGATTTAATTTATTAGTATTAGTAACATCATTGACTATAGAATTTCAAAAACAGACATCTCCAACTAACTAGATAGATTTCCTGTATCTCTCTAGCAACTACTTCTCCAAAGAATAAACAAACTCAGATAAATTACCATTCCTTCTAGTCCTAATACACAGATAAAATTTTAGGGAATACGGGAGCACCTCCTTAGTCTTGGCCTTACTTTGGTAGATTCTCCTTTCAGTCCAAATTTCATGCACAATGGCCACAAATCATGCTTTAAGCACTATATTTCTATCTTATCAGCCCTTGGACTTTTGCACTACCCATTTCCATTCATTCTCCCAGTAGAGGATCCTCTCTTCCATTTCATCAACTCTAGTAGTTCATGCCATACAACTCTTGTATATCCATTGTTGAAGCAGAGATGGTCAACTATTTCATTTGCAGTCTCACAGAACACACACTTCCTGTCCACATTTAATCCTCAATTGAGAAGCCTATCTTTAGTCCTAAGCTTTTGATGCATTTCTATCCACATAATGAAGACCTGTTCTGGGTATGCTACATTGTGGCATATTAATTTCTTCGAATATACATTCTCAATCTTATATGTAATTCTATTATAGACACTAGATATCTCAAATTTGAATAGAATTCCTGTATTGATATTGATCCTGTGCTTCCTCACACTAAAGATTTTTCTGACAATTGATGAAGCTTGTTGAGGAATATCCATAGTGCCAGTGTTCTAGTTATTTATGTAATAGGTATAAACTTAGATTATCCATGGTTTCTCCTTATTTTCACTCAATGTCTAGAACAACTTGTAAATTGTTGTTTGGTTCCACATCCCAATGTTCAACACATTTTTCCCTCCAACAGTTTTTGGTAGATAGAGTCTTTCCCATGCAGCCATTGCTCTTTTAGACACAATTTCCTCTCCTGTCCACAAGTTACTTATATATATGGCTTCTATGACTTTCATCACTTTTTGAGGAAGTAGAAAGATTTGTGTCCAATAAGTTTTGACCCTAAACAATATAGATCTTATAAGTTGTAGTCTACTTGCATAAGATAGAATTTTAGCCATCCATGTCTAGATCCGTATTGTATCTTTATTGGCTAGAGGTTAGCATAACTTCACTATTAGTCTCTTTGTGGGAAGGGACACTCCAACGTATTTAAATGGAAAGTCTCCAAGTTCATATCCTAATAGCTGCAATATATTCTCTTTACTATCCACATGAATCTACTCCTCTAAAATATACTCGACTCTTGCTCAAATTAGCTTTTAGGACATATACTTCAGAGAAGATATCAAACCTTTCTTTCAAAAACTGAACTGACTTAGTATCTCCTCTTGAAAACATCAGTAATATCATTAGCAAAACACATATGAGTAATATTTAGTTTCCGACATCTACGATGATAATTATAGTTTGATTTTTCTCTTAGGATGTCCAAGCATCTATTCAAGTATTCCATAATGAATACAAATGTGTACAACTATATAGGATCCCCTTGTCTCAATCTCTTTTTAGCTATCATGTTATAGACATATTACCAATTATAAGTGTGTAGCTTATTATAGTGAAACAAAGCATGACCCATTCTACCATTTTCTTTGGAAGTCCAGTTCCTTAAGTATTTGAGATATGAAGTTCCATTCCACAAAATCATATGCTTTTTATAGGTCCACCTTGATCATACATCTAGGAGACAAGTGTTTTCTGGTATATCCCTTTATTAGTTCATGACTAAGAATAATATTGTCTGAAATTGTTTTGGTTGGGATGAAGGTAGACTAGATGCTATCTACAATTCCATTAATCACATCCTTGATTCTATTAGAAATTATCTTGGAGATTATCTGGTACTTGGTAGAGCAACATGCTATATGTCTAAAACCCCTCACCGTTCCAGGAGAAGTTTTAGAAATAAAAGCAATCACTATAATATTTACTGCTCTCAACATCTTGTGTTTCATAAAGTAGACCAACAAAGCTAAATAGGCATTTGTACATATAATGTTCTAAGTATTCTTGAAAAAACATGAATTGAATTTATCTATCCCTAGGGATTTGTTTTCATCTATATCAAACATGTCATGACCCAAGTCTACAGCCTAGACACAACATAGTGTCTAGAGCCACAAGTGACCTAAGCTAATCCATAACATGACATATCACTAACATAATCTGAATTATAGATAACTTGAGAGGAACCTAACTGAAATTTTAAAACAACTATTTTCAAATAGTGAAGAAATATGAGATTTAATAGACAAATAAAAATTGAGTCTAACATACTAAATGACTGTCTGTCTGAAAGCCTCTATTAACTGATAAGTTGCTGGGACAAGTACCTAGCTAACACTAAACCTTTGAAACTAAAAATAATACTAAGGTCATCTGCAATAAACACAACTCTAGCCCTCTAATAATGGGGACTCACCACTAATAGCAGTTGATGGGCCCTAGATCGTAGCTAATCGTGATGCTGCGCTTGAGTACCTGAACCTATATCATAATAGGATATAGTGCAAAGAACGTATGCAGATCAGTACTTGGAACATACCGAGCATGTGGGATATGCACTGACTAAATTAAACATCCTGATAATCTAAAAACAAGGTTGTATTGAATGCAAATGAAATGCATAAATTGAACTGATGTACAATGACCCCATTTGAGAAGCATAAACACTAATAAAGAATAATTGTCTGAAATTGCTTAATGAAAGTACAAGTAAAACTGAAATGAGGATCATGTACATGCACTGAAGATTGAAGCTATAACTGTGACCGAATGAGAGAATTTGTTAATCGATATATAACTATGTGAGCTAAATGTAGAGTTCAATGTATACGCCTCATGATAGGACCCAATATACCTTTCTAGAGTATAAAGGCATGGTTAGTGTGATCACTAAAACTGACACCCATCCGAGCTAATAACCTATGGTGGCATGTAGTTCTGGGACTTGGGTGAGCTAAACTCCGATCCGACTCGATGCTAAGTACTATCTAAATTGAAAATTTCTTGATAATTTACTGATAGTTTTATTGATAGCTTGAAAACTGATGTTCTAAAACTAAGTTAGAGATCACTTTATCTGAAAGTGTTCTGAGAGTCTAAAGAACCTGAAAATACTGGTTATGTTGTAAAGTTATTTAGACTGAAATCATAATAGGATCATATACTCATAAAAAAGACCACTTCTGAAGCAATGCTAAATCATGCAGACTAAACTTTAAATCATGCTAAAATCACTAACATGAAAGTACAATATGTAACTGAAAGTAAAATCATGAATTTCATGTAGTAACAAGCATGGGAGTCTTGAAAACATTCATGAGATAATCATACACCCGCAACTTAAGACTTTTGTATTTCCTCAGGAAAAGAAAATAAAAACTAAAAATGACTCTTAACTAGAAAATAAACCTAGGATACTACAACCAACAATCAATCAAAATTTGCACCATAAACTCAAACAACTTTTGACCCTTTTTCTCACAAACCAAATCAGCATATGCACATCAAGCAATCACAAACCTTGATAAATAGGGATTAATATATGTCACCTAGCTATTAATAGATAGTCAAGTCATCACTAATGCTTTTCACATAGACAATTGGCAAAATCAAACACAAACCATGTACCCTCACAGCAAATGAAGTCCCCCACTCACAAATATAGAAAAATATGAAACATGGGACTGAACAAGTAAGACTCTTGCCCTCACAAAAAGTTTCAAATACTGCATATTGGATAACATAGGCTTTTCCTTATTTTCTCTACTTCGGTTGTCAGATGGTCAGGCTAGGATCACTATAGGACTTGTTGTTGGCTTGTAATGTAGGCTTTCAGGTTGGGTATGGTAGAGATGGAATCTTTTGAGTGACTAAAGCCCTCCTTGGCACTACATACACGTGGCTCCATTTTTTTTCACTTCAATCTTTTCCTCCCTTTTCTCCATTTTTATGTACTTGTATGAGTGTGGTGAGTTTCTTAAAATTTTTTAATTCATCATTCTCTTTTTTGTATTTTCTTTTTCAATTTTTCTTTCTTTTTCTTTGGTCACACCACACCTCATTTTCACCTTTTTTTTTCTTCTCTCTTCCTTTTTCACCTTCCCACAATTTATGCATCCCTACTCTGCCACCCTCAACTTAGGCATTTTGCCTATGTTGAGGTTCACAATGTCCAAGGAGGGACCAAGGCCAAATCAAGTTTATTATAAAAAATGGGTACGGTTAATTGGTTAATCAAAGAAAAATGGTCTATATAAGGCTCAAAAATTTGGATAAAGGGAATCATATCATTTCGGTAGGGTTATTTAAGCTATAAATGGGTTAAACAAGAATTTCCTATGATTCTTTCCTAACCAACCATCCTAAAACCTATGCAAAGACCAACCGGGCAAGTTTTAGATCCTCTACGCAGTATTGACTAGGTATTAGACCTCGCTCACTCATGGTACATGACTTGCATTCACTCTACCTGTCCGGTTTATACATGGCTTAACAACAACTATACATGATAATATATTAAATGACATAAAAAGATCCACAGAAATCATGCTTGCAATCACAAGTACATAGCTAATCATAATTTTTTTTTAAAAAAACAGGGTCAATTTTTCAAAATATAAAAACTAGTGCAATTTATTGACTGAGTAATCCTAAGGTACTTTCTAATCAAAAATCACAAAAATAAAATCCTAAACATGCGGGTTCTTCTAGATAGCATGCCCGAGGGAAAAGAAAAATAACAAAAAAAAAAAACCCTCGGACGAATCAAAATTTCCAAAAATTATAAGTACACCCCTTCCCTTTTCTTTTTCTAAAAAATCATGCTTCATACCCGAATCATAGAATGTAAAAAGAGAGGGAAGGGGACATACTTGTGGCTATTCAGACTTCACCATCCGTGGGTTGCCTCCCATGCAGCGTCTGATTTAACGTTGCGACACGACATAAGTATCTTGACTACTTAGACTTCGTCAAGGAACTTGGACTCATCCTACACTGTCTTGGATGCTTGGCTTTGCCAAGAGGTTCCCTGGATGAGATAAAACAAAACAAACAAAATCATAGAGAGGAAATGACTACCACAAAAGTTAAATACAAGAAAATAATATAGTCTTAGCCGTATGCCCTAGCAACGATGCTACTTTTTGATAACGCTCAAACAACACCTCTTACTGAAGTGAGAAGCGGACGTTGTCAATAAAGAACCGAACTAGAGGTTGGGGTCGAACCCACAGGGAATAGGGAGAACTGGATTATAGCCGGTAATTGAACTTGTGAGGTAGTTACTTCAAAATAGGGGGTTTCTAAAAGAAATTAATAATAAAAACAAGTATCAAAATTCTGATATTGAGTCAATATTAAAGGATAACTAGGGTTTGTGTTCCCCATGGGTTCATAACTGCTTTGGGTATACACTCGTGAT
>JACEIK010000736.1:143833-186133 GCA_018107945.1 Datura stramonium
AATGACCGACCAGTCCCTATTGAATGACTATACTCAATCACTCGACCAAGTCTCGTGAGCGGTTTCAAACTATCCATTATCACTAAGTTCCAGATTTTACTATCCTACAACCACAGCTCAAGTTAATACAATGATTATCAAAATCAAGGCTCTGCTGTAATTCTGTTTTCCTAATCTCTACCTCTTCAACCAAAGCAAGTAAAGAATTCGGGCAGGTCCTAACGTTGCGCACCATTAAGAAACGTTTAAGCATGAAGAGAATATAATACAAGTATTTTTATTGGTTTTAAAATCACTTTGTGTAACCTATCTTGTTAATCCATCATGGTTCCCACACCCCTAGCTATGGAGGTTTTAGCATCTCATAGTTGTAAGGTTGTTAATAGTATTCATGATTAAGAACATAAATCAATACTTACAAGAATGAATGAGAAAAAAAACTTCCTTTAATTATTCAGAAAAATCTTGAAGTACAAGTAGCAAAAATAAGATAAATCCAAGAAAAGGTTGATCACAAGTTGAATAAACTCAATTCCCCTGCAAATCTCTTCTCTCCTTGTCTTTTGGTGTCTTTCTTACTTGTCCACGATTGTCTCCAATAATGTCTCTGATAAAAATCTCCTATTTTTATTTGTACCCTATTACATAGAAATAAAGGGTATTTATAATAGTAGAGTAAGACTTCCTTGTTCCTTCATGGAGTGGAATTGGGATTTGTAACTCCTTTTCCTAGTTGAAGTAGGATTTGACTTTCTAAGAAGTTGGATTTGACTTTCTAAAGAAAACCAGAAAGTATTTATACAAATAATAGAACTTTTCCTAAATTAACAGGGAAATCCAATTTAACCGCGCCGCCCGATCCTACGACTTGTACTGAGAACCTACGAGTCATAGCTTCTAATACCTCGTTACACCCCGTAAATTTCCGGTACACATAGATGGCCTATTCGCGTGTTGGTTAAGAGTATTTGAAAGCCATACATGCTAGAAAAAGGCCCAGGGGAAAGATTGACAAGCGCTAGTCGGCGTCGCAAGGCAAAATGCGACTATAAATTGCATCAGAATGTATTTATAAAATCGCATTCAGAATGCGATTTATAGTGTCTATTATATATAATCCCCAATTTCCTGGTTTAATTGATCACTTAAACTCAAATCATTTCCAGAAAACGTAAAAAGAAAGAGACGAAGAGGATTAATATATTATCATCCGATTACGCTGCCAAACGTAGTTCGAACTAAATGACCTCAGTACCGAGGTATTTAGCAATAGGGAGCATTCCTACGGATTTTGTTTCTCGCTGAAATACGGCGGACGAATCGTCGAGCTACTTGACTAAGGTAAGTAGAATTGCTCCAAACTAGTGTCAATGTGCTCCTAGCCGTAAAGTGGTCACTTCTCCCTTCGGGACTTCTGAAAAATAGCAAGTTTTCACCTGCTTCCAGCCCTAAGTTTAGGCTAATTATACTGAAAGTGAGCGCCGCCCTTAGAATAGTGTTGTATTTAGTACACTGATTTAAGGAATGCAGTTGGGAGAACAGCCGGAGTACTGACCGAGCCTCGTCCGACAAATTTCTGAGCAATCGAGGTTAAGGTATGTAAAGAAGTTTCAAGATATCCAGTTAGTGTATGAGTCAAGCTACGGGGCGTTATGTTCCAGTGAAGCATCCTTAGGATTATAGATTCTTGCAGATTGAGTTCAAAGATATTGCGTCTGTCAAAATATTATGGCATAACAGAACCGAGAGGAAATGACGTGGGGAGGCGAGGAAGATATGAAAGCTAGATATCCTCACTTATTCCGTGCCTAGTCGCGACAGTATGTCTATTATTACTTATGCAGTACCTTATGGTTGTATATGTATAAATTAGAAGATTATAAGTTTAGCTATCAAGTGAATCTCATATACAAAAAGTGCAGACTTATTGGACTTTTTCTGCCAGTTTTGGGATAGTCCAATATTACAGGTAAACTCTCGGCCAAAATTTTCATAATAAGTTGAGTAAGTTGAGAAGTCCTTCTAGATAGCAGATTTCCATTCGAGGACGAATGTTCTAAGGGGGAGAATGCTGCACTTCGTAAATTTCCGGTACAGGCATGGCCTATTCGGTGTTGGTTAAGAGTATTTGAAAGCCATACATTCTAGAAAAAGTACCGGGAAAGATCGGACAAGCGCCAAGTCGGCGCATCGCAAGGGGGAATGCGACTTATCAATTGCATTCCAGGAATGCGACTTATAAACGTATTCCAGGAATACGATTTATATGTCTATTATATATAATCCCCACTTCGATTTAATTGATCACTTAAACTCATAGCATTTAAAACGGGAAAGAAAGAGAGACGAAGAGGGTTAATATATTATCGTCCGATTACGCTGCCAAACGTAGTCTCGAATCCAAATTAACCCTTAGAAATTCTCAGGTATTTAGCAGCAGGGAGCATTCCTGCATGATTTTGTTTCACAAATAATACGACGAATCGTCGAGCAATTTGATCATGTAAGTAGAATTGCTCCAAACTAGTGTCAATGTGCCTTAGCCGTAAAGTGAATACTTCTCCCTTCCTCGACTAAAAATAGCAAGTTTTCGACTGCTTCTATAAGCCTAAGTTAGCTATAATTATATCGAAAGTGACGCTTCGGCCCTTAGAATAGTGTTGTATTTAGTACTAATTGACGTGTATAAGGAATGCAGTTGGGAGAATTAGTCATACCGACTCGAGCCTCGTCCGACGCCGGATAACCGAGGCAGTTAAGGTATGTAAAGAAGCCTCGGCAAGTTAGAGGTTTTCGTCATAAATCATAAAAACTCCGTAATTGAATTCTCGAGTTGAATGCCGAGTATTGAGTAAGTTTAGTAAATCTCGGTTTGCATTGCCATATCGTATCTGGGCCTCAAAGTTGTAGCATGCGCCAAAGGGCGAGTTAGAATTCCAGATCTAGTATAGTCTATTGTATGATTAGCAAGCATGTTGTAGAATAAAAAGAAACAGATTTTTAGAATACAAAAGTTAGTAAAGCAAAATTAGATAGACGTACGCTTATGGCTACAACCAGCCATCCGTGATGCATTTAGATATTGGCTACGATTAGCCAACAACTAATGAAAGATTTAAGAATCAGTATAGTACAGAAAGAGATCAGAATAAGAAATCAGATTTCAGATAGTCTTTTCAGTTATACATGCTTGCTACTTATATGTGCTATTTGTTTGCCGAGACTTGATGTGGCGCGAGGGCCCCTTATCAGCGTCCTCGCCGCCCCGGGTTGGTAATCGTGTCGCCCACTGGGAGCGGGTGGGTTTACGCCACTCCAAGGGGAGTGGCATGCCGTCCCCGCCTTGGACGAAGATGGGATGAAGCTTCCCCATAGCAGTCTGATTAGCACATGTGTGCATCTTGCCGTATAGCCCCGATGAGAGTTCCGGAACTGTAATTTATCTCACATCGTCTCGTACATACAGTTATTACAGGTGTACCTCCGGCTCAGATAAACCTGATGAGAGTTTCGGGAACCAGACCCTATCTGTTATCGTTTGCCACTGTGGAGTCCTCCCGACTCGACACGGCTATTTATATTCTGGAGGCTATGGCCCGAGCCGAGACCCAGTGGGGCTTGTGAGGAGGAGCTCCGGGTGAGCAGATGAGTGGAGTGACTTATTTTTGGCAGGTTTTGACCCGGGTAGGGGTATAGATTGTTTGCTCGCTTGGCCCCATCCGGCTTATGGGGTTCGTATTGGCTCTTGCTTGCTACTTGTATATCTATTTATGTGTTATATACTAGCTACTAGGACAGCGTAATTTATCGTGATTGGCTGTGTACGCTCCGCCTTATCAGTACAGAAAGCATGATTCAGTTCCTACCAGTTCTTCAGATTCAGTTATCTCACATACAGGATCCTGTTAGATATGCTATCTATATTCGCTGTTTGGGTTATGGCTATTTCGCTGTTTTGCATACTCAGCACTGGGGCTGCACAAGCCCAAGTGGGGCGCCGCATTACTTGCCTGCAGGTACTACAGACAAGGAGTAAGGAACTTATCTGTGCCAGTTATTGAGTCATCAGCCTCTGCCATCCAAAGTCTCCGATTTCCAGAGGTAGCTCTTTACTTCTTTGATGTACAGTATGGGTAGGCTTGGGCCCTGTCCCGATCATTTCTATTGTTACTATAGAGGCTTGCATATTATATTTTATCTCCTGGGTGGTCAGCGAGCCGGTCGTGTGAGGCCGTGCAGTTGTATAGTTGTTTAGTGATTCTCTTTATGTTGGCCGAGGGGCCGACAGCCAAGAGTGGTGACCTCGCCTGGCCACACAGTCTTGGCCGTATTCTTGTGTCTGCTTCAGATGACTAGTCAGCATGGTGGCTCTGTTTGGCCCGCATAGGTTCCGGATTATGAGTATGTTCTGGTCAGCTGTTGCAGGTCAGGAGGCTATAGGCCGATGGTCGGAGGCCGGCTACACTCGTTATATAGCCCTTGCTTTGTGAAACTCCGAGATAGTGCTAGACAGGCACCAGATGTGCTTCGACCCACCAGTTAGTAGTCCAGGTCCCTTCTAGGGCACCAGGTGCCAGTCATACCCAAGTGGGCGTGACAAACTTGGTATCGAGTATACGTGTCCCAGGAGTCTACAAGCCGTGCTAAGTGTAGTCTTGTCTATGGGTGTTGTACCACATACCATAGGCAAGAGGCAGGTACATAGGATGATTACTCTTCTTTCTCAGTCAGTCGTGTTATAGAGCGGTACAGTATAGGGCTGAGTCCCTAAAACGACGAGCCTTTGTCTGCGATAAGAATGGCAGATCATGATACCCCCGCCACAAAGTGTATACAGACACAACAGCTAGGAGAAGGCACTAGCAGGATGCCTTAAATTCAGACAGAGTCAGCCCGATCTGAGGGCGACATAGAGGCTTCATCACAGCCATCTCAGCAGTCCCCCACACATCAGAGACGCGTGCCTACATCGTTTCGATAGCTCCCTTTCGTGCCTTCGCCATCAGATCAGAGGTCTATAGTGCTGTAGTTATGATGGCACATGATGGCCGCACAGTGCCAGTTAGCGCCACCTGCAGCAGCAGAGTCTTCAGGTGGGCCAGGCAGTTCCAGAGTCTGGAAATTTTTGGCACCGGGTCCCCCAGCTTACAGGTCGATCGTGCAGGGACCCTCAAGACTTTCTAGATCGTGGCGCAGGATATTCCGAAAGGCGCATGTGACCCTTCAGAGTCTGTTGAGTTGGCAGTGTTCCGCTACGAGACATAGCTATATTGTGGCATTGAGAGTTGGGAAAGGTCCCGAGGAGAGATGTTACCCCTCAGACCTGGACCAGCTTCTCGGAGGCCTTTCTAGACCATTATTTGCCACGAGAGATCCTGGCAGCTCCTGATGGACCAAGCTGCATCTAGAGCAGGGGGCGAGGAGCGATGTGAGTATGCTTTGGCGCTGACTTAGCCCGCTATGCTCCAAAGATTTGCTGATACCATGCCGAGAGTCATGATGATTATGGTCCGAACTGAACATGCCTGAGGTATGTGGTTGATGGGTGACGTTACGAGAGGATATGGATATCGCCCGAGTACAGGCCTTTGCTCAGACCATTGAGGGACTTAGACAAGTGCAAACAGTAGCAGATGTGTAATTCGCCGTGAACAAATACAGACAAACACTCGCATGACATGCAAAGGAAGTTCAGAGAGGACCTGTGCCTCGACTATCGATAGATCCCCTAGACCCCCACCTCTATCAGCCAAGAGCAACAGCGAGGTAGATATGTCCGTAGAGGGCAAGCCAGAGCCTAGTGGCAGTTCCAATAGTAGAATCCCCGCAGCAGAGAAGGGGAGAGCAGAAAGCAGATTAGCACCTCTACCCGCCCCTTATTGCAATCACCAATATACTCCGAGCTTGTAAATATGGCTTCACTAGGTGTTGGTATTTGCTGGGATGTGAGGGCATCGGATGAGAGATTATCTGACCAGAGGTCACGGGAGAAGAGACAACAGACAGGGGATCCAGGCCACGGACTCAGCTCGCCGGGCGTGGGCCTTCGTGCCTGTGAGGGGCGCAGGCCGAGGTAGATCAGAGCCTCCAGCCTCAGGTACGGCTCAAACCGTATTATGCACTACCAGGGAGACATGATTCGGAGGTGTCTCCGTATGTAGCCGCGTGTACGATGACTATTTGTTCATGCCCCCGTTTATGTATTGATTGGACCCAGATCCACTCATATTACCCCATTTGTGGTACGAAAGTTCAATATTACGCTGTAATTATTACAGCATCCCTTTTCGCATCCACGCCCGTCGGTGACTCGATTGTAGCTAGTAGAATTTATCGGGGGTATACAGTAGAGGTTGCTGACCTTCAGACTACAGTGATCCGGGTTGAGTTAGAAATGATAGACTTGATGCCATAATGGGTATGGATTGGCTAGTGTCGTGCTATGCCAATGTTGAATGTTGGACCAAGACGGTCCGATCTCCACTTCCTGTGAGAGGCAAAGGTGGAATGGTGGCAGCACAGCTACGCCAAAAGGTAGGTTTACTTCCTACCTTCAAAGCAGGAAATTGATAACCAGATGTATTTACCACCTAGTCGAGTTCGTGATGTCCAGCGTAATCTCCGACACTCCGGGCCCACCCTGCGGTTAACGAGTTCCCCGATGTGTTTTCAGATGAGTTACCTGCATTCCCCAGAAAGAGAAATAGATTTTGCTATTGATTCGTTACCAGGCACTCAAATTTATATCAATTCTCCCTATCGTATGGCCCTGCAACTCAGAGAACTAAAGGAGCAACAAAGATTTGTTAGACAAAGGTTTCATCAAATGAGTACTTCGCCATGGGGTGCCATTTCTATTTGTGAGAAAGAAAGATGGCTCATTCTGTATGTGCATAGATTATCGGCAGTTGAACAAAAGTTACAATGAAGAACAAGTACCCGCTTCCCACTGATGACTTATTTGACTGCCATAGGAGCCGACATTTTCTAAGATCGATTTCAGGTCCGGATATCATCACTGGTGGTGCGTGAAAGAGATATTCAAAACGTGCGTCGTAGACTCCGATATGGACACTTTGAATTCTTGTCCTTTGGGTTAACGAATGCCCTGAAGAATATTCATGGACCTGATGAATAGTATATTTAGACCATACCTGGACTCCGTTCGCATAGTATTTATTGATGACATTCTGGTGTCTTCGTTCAATCTATCACCGGACTCCATCCGCGTATAGTGCTGCTGCATCCTCAGTGGACCGCCAGTTATATGCTAAATTTTCCAAGTTGAATTCCGGGCTTACCCCGTAGCCTTCGTAGGGCACATTGTGTCGGATGCCGGTATGCGCTGTGTTGACACGCAGAAGATAGAAGCAGTCAAATCATGGTCTAGGCCTACTACCTCGATCAAGTCCGTAGCTCGGGGATTAGCAGCTGGCTACAGGAGGTTTGTTGAAGCGTTCTCGACATTATGCACCTCTGACCAAACCGACGCAGAAAGCAGCCAAGTTTCAATGGGACAGAGGCATGCGAGTAGAGTTTCCGTGAACTGAAAGATAGATTGACCGCCCCAAAGGTTAGCATTTTCACACGGGAAGGTGGCTGTATAGTTATCTGGTATATTGCGACGCATCGTGCGTCGGGGTTGGGTTGTAAAAGGAAGCGCAAAGATGGTAAAGTGATTGCATATGCTTCCAGAAAGCCGAGGAAACATGAGAAGAACTACCCTACCCATGACTGGAGCAATGCAGTGATCCAATGCCAGCTGAAAATGTGGAGACATTATTTGTATGGTGTTCATGTGGGAATATTTTCATGCATCACAAGAGCTACGCATATCTTCACTCGAGGAGTTGAATCTGCGACAGCGTCGTCGGTTGGAATTGCTAAAAGATTACGACGTGATATTCTCGTACTGCACCGGGAAGAGCCAATGTTGTAGCAGATGCTCAGTCGTGCTTCTCCATGGGGAGTTTGGTATATTTGCATCCTGAGCAGCGGGAATTGGTCAGAGATACACTGGGGGCTAGCTAGCTCAGCCGTTCTGTAAAGCGTAAACAGAGGACAACAGAGCGGTTTCAGAACACCCGCCGTGTCATCCTTAGTTGTGGAAGTAAAGGAACGACAATAAGGAGGATCCTAATTTAAATTCAGCTTTTAAAGATTATATTCACTGGGAAAGTGCCAATTCCGTAATGTGAGGATGGAGTGCCGCATTAAAGACCGTTTATGTGTTCCTCAATGCTTCGTGCCCCGCCGTGATCATGAATGAGGTACATTGCGCCCGCTATTCTCCACCTGGCGCAACAAAGATGTATCATGATATCAAAGAAAACTACTGGTGGCCAGGTATGAAAAGAGAAATTGCTGAATTTGTAGCCTAGTTTCCTAACCGCCAAAGAAAAAGAAAGAGAATATCGAAAATCAAAGCGGTTTGACTCAGACATAGTCAGGCTCTTTGGAAGTGGGAAGCTGTAAATATGGACTTTGTAGCAGGATTAATTCTAAGACTACTAAACATAGACATGACTCTATAAGGGTGATAGCTGACAGATTGACCAAATCAGCTCATTTCCTGCCGTTGAGAACTACCTTCTACCAAGATTATGGCCGAAGTTGTATGGTCCAGAATAGTCGACAATGGAATGCCAGATTCATTATTTGTGACGAGGAGCACAGTTTACGGCTAGATTTTGGCAGTCATTTTAGAGAGGTCTGGGTACGCAGATTAATTTGAGTACCACATTCCACCTCGCATGTATGTGTGGACAAAGCCGAACGACTATCATTCGTACGCTCGAAGATATGTTGCGAGCGTGTGTGTTAGATTTCGGTGGTAGCTGGGATGAGCATTTGCCTTTAATCGAGTTTGCTTATAATAACAGCTATCATTCAGTTATTCAGATGGCACTTTTTGAGGCTCTATACGGCGAAATGTGGGACGCCGGTTGGCTGTTTTGAAATAGGAGAATCAGCATTGATTGGGCCACATAGTTCGCCACGTAGGAGAAAGTAAAGTTTATCATAGAACGCCATTGACCCGCACAGTCGCTGTGAAATCATACGCAGATATATTTGCGCAAAACCTGGAACGAATGATCGGGTATTTTTGAAAGTGTCTCCGATGAAAAGGGTGATGAGATTCGGCAAGAAAAGGTAAGCTCACTTCATGTCTGCAGAAAAAACTGGGCCATAATGTATCTGAATGTAAGAATAGCCAAGTGGCGATGAGTTGAACTTGCCGCGTAATTAGAATCTCGTTCATCTAGTCTTTCATGTATCCATGCTAAAGAAATGCTTAGGAGACCCGTGGCGCCTACCCAAGATATCTGTGTTACAAGAGTCAAGCTTACGAAGAGGTTCCAAGTATATCCTAGACAGTATTGCATTACAGATTGAGAACTAAAGATATCAAGGCCTGTCAAAATATTGTGGCATAACAGAACCGAGAGGAAATGACGTGGGACGCGGAGGAAGTCATGAAAGCTAGATATCCTCACTTATTCCTGTGCCTAGTCGCGACACGGTGCATGTCCGTATTATTACTTATGCAAGACCTTTGGTTGTATATGTATAAATGAGAAAGATTGATGTTTAGCTATCAAGTGAATCTTATAGTATTGTGTTGAGTACCTATTGGACTTTTTCTGCCAGGTTTTTGGGATAGTCCATATTACGTGGTAAATCCTGCCAAAATTTTTCTAAGTAATAAGTTGAGTAAGTTGAGAAGTCCTCTAGATAGCGTACATTTATTCGAGGTAGAATGTTCTTAAGGGGGCGGGGAGAATGTTACACCCTCAGAACTTCCGGCACATAGATGGCCTATTCAAGGTATGGTTAAGAGTATTTGAAAAGCCATACATTCTAGAAAAGGCCCGAGGAAAGATCGGACAAGTGCATGTCGGCGCATTGCAAGGCAAAATGCGACTTATAAATTGTAATTCCAGAATGCGACTTATAAATCGCATTCCAGGGTCATCACGATGTATAGTGTCTATTATATAATCCCCACTTCGATTTAATTGATCACTTAAAACTCAGCATTCCGTAAACGTAAAAAGAAAGAGAGACGAAGAGGGTTAATATATTATCGTCCGACATTACTGCCAAACGTAGTCTCAATCCAAATTAACCTCAAAAATCGGAGGTATCGAAACAGGGAGCATTCCTACGGATTTTGTTTCCTACAAATACGGCCGACGAATCGTCGAGCTACTAGACTAAGGTAAGTAGAATTGCTCCAAACTAGTGTCAATGTGCTCCTAGCCGTAAAGTGAATACTTCTCCCTTCCTCGACTTTCGAAAATAGAAAGTTTTCGACCGTTCTTCGATGCTTCAAGTTTAGCTATAATTATATCTGAAAGTGACGCCCTTAGAATAGTGCTGCATGAAAACAATTGACGTGTATATGAATGCAGTTGGGAGAATTAGCCGAGTACCGGACTGAGCTCGCTCCGATGTGCCCAGTAACTCGAGGTTAAGGTATGTAAAGAAAGTTTCCTCAAGAAGTTAGAGGTTTTAGTCGTGTAAATCATAGTAAACCTGTAATTGAATTCTCGGAGTTGAATGCTGAGTATTGAGTAAGTTTAGTAAATCTGGTTTTCATTGCTGGGCTATCGTATTCGCTCGAAAGTTAGTAAAGCATGCACCAAAGGGCGAGTTAGCATTCCGTATCTCGTATAGCCTATTGTATGATTAGCAAGCATGTTGTAGAATAAAAGAAATAGATTTTTAGGAATAAAAGTTAGTAAAGTAAAATCAGATAGACATGACAGTTTTATGGCTACAAAACTAGCCATCCAAAAGATGTAAAGATGAGATATTACATGACAGCTAACAAATAAATAGAAAGATTTAAGAATCAAGATAGTAATGTAAAGAGATCAGAATAAGAAATTAGATTCAAGTAGTCTTTTTAGTTATACATGCTTGCTATTTATATGTGCTATTTTTTTGTTGAGACGATGTGGCGTGAGGGCCCCTTATTGAGCGTCCCCGCCCTCGGGTTGGTAATCGTGTCGCCCACTAAGCGGGTGGGTTTACGTCACTCCAAGGAGTGGCATGCCGTCCCCAGCTTGGACGAAGATGGGATGAAGCTTTCCCCATAGCAGTCTGATTATCATTACAGGTGCAGCTCCCTTTTTAGAGGAATTCTGATGAGAGTTCCGGAACTGCATTCCTATCTCTGCAACGTCTGTATATACAGCTATATTACAGCGTAGTCTCGGCTTCAGATAGCTCCCGATGAGAGTTCCAAACCAGACCTCATCTGTTACTGTCTACACAGGAGTCCTCCGAACTCAGACACGGTAATTTATATCGGAGGCTATATTCTGCCGGAGACCCAGGGTAGAGGAGCTCCAGTGAGCATGAGTGGAGTGGACTATTTTTGGTAGGTTTTGGATCCTGGGTAGGGGGTATATAGGATTGTTGCTTGCTTGGTGCCATCCGGCTTATGGGGTTGGTATTGGCTCTGCTTGCTACTTGTATATCTATTTATGTGTTATATACTAGCTACTAGACAAAGAGGTCGTCAAGCATGTGTACGCTCCGCCGACAAAGCATTGCAAAGCATGATCTTGGGCCTCAGCCGCTCTTCGTATCTCAGCTATCTCCCGCCATACGCATTTGCTAGATATGCTATCTATATTCAGTTGTTTCAGTTTATTATTTCAGTTGCTTTGCATACTCACACAAGTGCACCGACGCCTAGTGGGGCGCTTCATTACTTCCCGTGTACTAATAGACGAGGAGGCGATCCTCGTGATTCCAATGGCCTATTGAGTCATCGCCCCGTCATCCGGAGTCTGATTTCAGAGGTTTAGCTCTTTACTTTTGATGCGGGGTTGTGCAGGGGGCCCTGTTGTCCCAATCATTTCTATTGTTAAGCTCATAGAGGCTTCTGAAAATTGTATTTTATCTCCCCGTGGCCGCCTGGAGCTCTGGCCGTGTGAGGCCGTGCGCTTGTTTAGCTGTTTAGTGATTCTCTTTATGTTGGCCGTGAGGGGCCGTATCTTGTCAGTAGTGGTGACCTTGCCGGTCACGTAGTCTTACAGTATTCTTGTGTTCAAGTTTCAGATGACTAGTCGCCATGGTGTCTCTGTCGGCCCGCATAGGTTCCTGATTATGAGTATGTTCTCGTCACCATATTACAGGCACAAGAGGCTATAGGCCAGATGGCCAGAGGCTGCTTACAGCCGTTATATAGCTCCTTGTTTCCAGGTCCTGATAGTGCTAGCCAGGCACCAGATGCTTTGGCCCACCCGCTAGTAGTCCAGTCCCCCTAGGGCACCATGTGCCAATCATACCCCCAAGGCTGGGCGTGACACATACAATGCTCAACATGAATGCATAATCCTTAAAGTAGGTACGACTCGTACAATGCTCTTATGAGTCGTACAATGCCTGTCGTGGTCTGGACCTTGTAGTTGGGCTTCTCTGGAATATTGACGAGTGTTGCAAGATAAACTCGTACCTTGATATCATGACTCAGGATCGCCGGTGTGCCTGTGATCCGGCAATCACCTTTCTAAAGTTCATCATGACTCTTTGGTGTGATTCGTATTTGATAATCACGACTCGCATCTTCCATTCCTCCGTACCACGAGCTCACAAGTGCAATATCTCTCGTAATTTTCCACGACCGCCATGGTACGACTCGTACCAAGATTGTACATGGCCGCTGCCTTGGTGTCAGAATTTTATCACGGATGCTATGTACGATTGCATCATATGTACGGCTCGCATCAAGTTCACATTTTTTACCATTTTCAGCAATTTTTCTTCTTTTTCACATTTTAACTCCAATACCTAATTTTCCCGAAAACAAACTAAAATGCATCTATATCTGTATAAATACCATGCATATATTTCTCTAAGTTTTAAGCATCGAAAGTGCTATGCTCACATCAGTATCAATAATCAATGAAAACCCTAAGACATGATTTCTAAGAACTGGTATATTTAATAGGTTTTGAAAGATTAGGGACACCAGTTGAAAGGATACCTTTGTAGAAATCCTTACATACCTATAGTAGGAGAGATTTTCTTGCTAAAACTTGAATCTCGGTTCTTGGAGAAGAATTTTAGTTCTTGACATAAGAGAACTGATGCCTTAAGTGTCTGCTTTCTCGAGAGTTTTGGAGAGAATAAGGGTAATGGTTGACTAATTTCTCTTTAACCCCATTTTAAAAGAACCCAAAACGACGTAGTATAGCTTAAGAGTTGGAAATCTTTAGAAAGTTATGAAAACACCCTTGAGAAATCATGCTAAAAACTCGGCCGCCCACCCTAGCTAATCATACCACGAGTTGTTGGATCAACCCACGACTTGTGGTTTCACTCGTTGCCCCTGAAACCTACTCGACAGTTTCCCTGATCTTCACACCATGCCTAGATAGGACGATCTATCACCACGGGTCATAGATTCCACTCGTGACACGGGAGCATTGGAACACTTTCCCGAACTTCTTACTATGACCCATCGTGAGAGTTTTGGTCCCATGTCACCACGAGTCGCCCCATGAATCATGGTGTATGGATTGACTTGTATTCTTGGATGACATTTGGATGACCATAAATGGCACCCACGAGTCGGTCCCACGCTGTCACGGCTCCTGGTGGCACTCGTCCCTCGTGGAAAAGATTCTGCTTCAAGGATTCGCTTTCATGTATAAAATCGGGTCTTAGGGACTTTTAAGGTGTTACATTATCACCTCCTTGGGAACATTCATCCTTAGATGAAGACTAATAAAGATGCAAAGATAGGGAAAGAGATGCAATACTAAAACTGAATACTAAATACTGAATACCGATGGAGTGACCGAATTTCTGTTTGAGAGATATATACGTCGAACCTGGATTACAAGGAACATGCATGTATACTATGACATAAGAATAACTGAGGACATGAAACTGAGTAGAATACTATGAAGAAAAGTATTACCTCAAGTTGGGACTGAACTGGAAGGAAAAAAGGTGAGTGGGTACTTGGCTACTGGCATATGCTTCGCTTTCCTAAGTAGCTCCTTTACAAGATGATTCTCGTGCTGACTACTAAAACGCATCTCCTTATTCTCAACTTACGAACCTGAAGGTCAAGAATCTCAACCAAGAGATCTTCATAAGAGAGACTATCCTTCACATCAACACTTTCTAAAGGCAGAACAGAGGTCAGATCACCAATGCATTTCCTCAACAAAGACACAATATGGAAGACTCCGGATGTAGTGATGCTAACTCGCATGCAAGTCAAACTCATAGGACACTTTGCCAAAATGCCTCAAGATCCTATAAGGACCTACATATCGAGGACTAAGTTTTACTTTCTTACCAAACCTCATCACCCTTTTTATTGGTGAAACTTTCAAATAGACCTAATCATCAACAACAAACTCAAGCTCCCTTCTCCTCACATCTACATAATTTCCACGACTCTAAGTCATTTTTAGCCTTTCTCTCATCAACTGAACTTTTCTCCATAGCTCATGAACTGGAATTAGCCTGATTAAGGTAACTTCACAAACCTAAACCACCGTACAAGAGATCTAAACCTCCCGCGTAAAGTGCCTTAAACAGCCATCCTAATACCGGAGGAAAAATTGTTATTATAAGAAAACTCTATGAGAGGTAAGTAATCATTTCAATTATCTTTAGAGTCGATCACGCAATTCCTGAATATGTCCTCTAACATCTGGAATGGTTCACTTGGCCTGACCATTTGATTGCGAGTGAAAGGGTGTGCGAAGCTTAACTTGGGTACCAAGATATTTCTAAAACGAGTTTAAAATTGTGAGGGGAATTGAGTACCCCTACTAGATATAATGGATAAAAGAACTCAATGAAATCTAACTAACTCTTTGATGTAGAACCTAGAATAGTCCTCAGCTATATCTATAGTCTTAATTGGCAAGAAATATGCTGACTTACTCATCCGGTCTACAACCACCCATATTGAATCATGTTGTTGGCACGTACAAGGTAAACCAAGAATAAAGTCCATATTTATATCTTCCACTTCCCCAGTAAGTCGATGATGTCTTGAGTCATACCTCTCACTTGTGGTGTTCAACCTTAACCTGCTGGTAATTAGATACTTAGCCACAAATTTTCGCGACATGTAATTCCGCCAATAGACTTCCCGTAGATCACGACACAAAGGGTCTTAAAGAATGGATGTAGAACCCACAGGACTGGACTATTTCAGCCAGAATGTTCAAGTTCAAGTGTTAATTAACCTTCACAAGTATAGATAGAATAGATTGGAAAATTTTAATTAAATTTAGGGGTGATCACAAAATAACGGGAAAAATACAAGAAGCATCTAGTTAAAGCCTCGATAACTACAATACTACACCATAATGGTTCAAAATATGAAAACTGTTGTTGTTTCATAAGTTAAAATGTGGTGTCTATAGTCTCGAACCTCTAAAACACGATAAACTACAGTCTCAAACCTATGACGTTGAGCGAGGATGTGACACCCTAATTCGTGAGCAATTTAACTACATGTGGTTTATGGGGTTTGTGCCGTTGATTATGGGAATTTCATACCTCTAATCTATTTAACTTGACTTAGCTTCACAACTACTTCTATGAGCGGTGATGTGACGACATTCTAAGTCTATGGTTCAGCTATCATCCCGCTTTATTAACCAAGCAAGGAAAATTAGGTATAATTTCTATCCTAACCACAAATCCTATCGTAAAGACAAGAACTTTCTCCCTACATTCTTGTGTTCTATCCTAGGTTACTCTTTTGTTTTTACCTATGTTTAACGAGTTTGTTTTCGTCATGGTGACTGCCATAAAAAGAACAGAGCAATTAAGAATGGGCACAAAAACAACAACTAAAAACTCAAACCAAAGACAAATTCATGCATTTACATTCATATCATGTGGCCTCAACCCTAGAGGAAGGATTGTAGCCACTCATGTTCATACAAATACTCAAAACATAATTAGAGTAAGATACTCGCATAAGAGTTACTTAAAGAGAATAAAAACTAATGAACCCTAGGTAGAGTTCTTCACTTCTCCCTTCGCTCCTTTCCGTTGTTCTCAAAATATTTCTTGATAAAATGATTTAGAGCTAAGTGTTTAATTTATACTAAGCGGGAAATTAAAATTTTTCCGAGCATGGACCGCTTCCATGCCACGCCGCCTATCGCGCGCAATAGCAGCCCCAGGTATTGTGGAGGCATCACACTGTGCACTGAACTTCTGGCATTGGCATGTGTTAGAAGAGGGCGTTAGGCGACACGGCCTCGTCGCAGCAAAGGCCTGGCATGGCACGACGCCAACGCGTAGGCACACTGCCTGGAAGCATCTCGCACGGACTCTGCTTGGCACACGACGCTGGGCGTGGCATGGCCTAGCGTGGCACACTAGTGGTCTAGGCAGCCCTCTTGAAACTTCATGCCATCTTCCTTGCACTTCTTTTCCAACTTTCTTCTTGTGCATTAACCATCATATTTAGCTCATCCTTAGCATTTGTCACCTGCAAAATGAAGGGCTAATCACATTAGTTAGTTTATGTACTAAATTACAAAATCACATGACAATATAATAAAATTAAATTAACAAACATGACTAAAATCAAGTTAAATAGCACTTGGCCATAAATATGCCCAAGATCACTAACCCACACTAAAAGCCTTGTTCGTCCTCGAACCACTTATTACATCTCATGTACATGAAGAATTCACACATAAATAATTGAATCAAGACAATTCAAGCTAAGGCTACAACGATCGCTTTAGATGGAAAGTTAAAAATAGAGCATGCAAGATTTAACCATTAAAATCACATACAACTACGTTAAGACTCCCTAACCTATAGAACTAACTTATCAAACTCAATACACTCATGCAAATCAGAACTCAAGTAAGACATCTCGACATGAATTTTATCCTTCATCAAACATGTCCTCACAACAAGAGAGTTACCCATTTTTTCACTCATAAATTTTAAAATTTTAATTTGTAATTTTAATTATTTGTGTTTGTATTATTATTTAATTATAAAAACAAAAATACAATATGGCCCATAAGCTTGCCTTTTAGTGTTTTACTCTCCACTAATTTAGGAATGTTTGAAAGTAAGATCAAGCAGAACTTAGTGGGTTGTTATATAGGTATTAAGGGACGGGTAGGTACTTCTGGCAGTAATAGTGACTATCTTCCCTAAGTTCTTTTAATACATCACTCATTACGAATATCTACTCTCTTACTTCACCTTTATTCTTTCAACTCCCATTTTCCCTTTTGTCTCCCCATTTCATTAGACACACTTAAGCTATTAGTAAGGAGTACTTAAGCAACTTTTTCATTCTTTTGTTCTTTTACTCCCTACTAACTCTTATTCATTTTTTAAACAAGTGCACCTCTAGTCTTCTCTTCAATTCCCACAACTACTATTTTCCTTCTTCTTCCAACTTCTCACCTCTTAACTTCTTTTCATTTTCACTTAAGTTCTTAGGAGTTTCGAATGGCTAATGAATAGAAAGGATTAATTCATTTTGTGGCAAGCAAAGAATAGGCTAAAGGCTCAATAAGCAATCTAGAATCATATATTTAAAGGTAGGTAAACAATGGACAAAATTGGGCTCGTTCAATGAAATGCCTAAATCATCTCCTACAATCGACATCCCTCATTTCATTTTGTATACACACCAAAAAAGTTCTAGACACTAAACAATAGCATGGAATATTCAAAAATCTTTCACTCACAACACATGCTCAATTCAAGACAAATTTAGTAGACTCTTACTCAGCTAATCACAAGAATTCGTAATTAAGCTTTAAGCACATAAAGTCATATTCAAGAGCCTAGGTGTCTCAAACAGAGTTATACATTTGCTCAACATGCTTCAAAATTTACAACACATGCATCTCACAATCATGTATAACACATAACAAAAATCAAGATATCAACCGCCTAAGGTTAAAACACCAAAACCTATTGACTAATTTTCCTCAAGACGAATGCCATCATCCATCCATTGTCGGGAAAACTCCCTAACCATGACTATACCGTTATGTACAGACAAAGAAAAGTTTTTATTCTTGGTTCAGTGCCCCCATTCGAAAAGAACCGAAAATAAAAATCCAAGGGTGGGTGAAATATGCTCAACTCAAAACTTTTTCATCGACAATACTATACCAAGCACCAACTTCACCTGAATTCATTAAGCACAAATTTTTTGGAAATTTCCTCACCCCACACTTGAATCATGCTATGTCCCTAAAGAATCAAATAAAAATAAAGGCAAGGGTGATAAATACCCTTGAGGCCTCTAGGCCTAGCTAACAACATGTTCTTCCTCATTTTTGAACAAGTGGGTCATCGACCCCACATTCATCTTCTTGCTTGGCTCCCTTCTTAGCTCTTACTTCCTCGGGTACTAGAATTCTGAACTTGTGCTTAACAATCAAAACACACAAAAAAGTGAAAACTAACAAAATCCAACACAAACTAAAAAAAGTGTACTCCGTGGTACTCTGCTGCCTCCTGCGCGCCCGATTTTACATCGCGGCAAGACGTATCCAGCCCAAGCCACTTTCCTTCCACTTTTGAGGATAAGGAATCTCACCCCTAATTTTATTTCCAATTTTCTCTTATGCTCTAGGGGTGGTGGTGAAAAGATGAAAGGACCAAGCAGTAGATTTCATCTTTTACGCTTATTGCCTTTTTTAAGTAAGTGAAGTCATTTTGTCCGCCAAAATTAGCAAATTTCAGAATATATGGGGCTTGTTCCTCCTCTAGAACTTTCTCTCTACAAGCTTGAAGACTCTATTTCTAGGTTGTCAAATCAAACTTAATGTTGAGAAATGCTTCGATTGGGGTACAGTACTTAATGTTGAGAAATGCTTCGATTGGGGTACAAAGTACACCTCAACTCGAAACTACACTATGCTTGACCTCCTTACTCTTGTACACCTTCTCCACATCAACATCTAACCTACACATGAATTTCAAATGGTTGGAACTCTATCTCTCTTATCATGATTGATTGACCATATATGTAGGACCATCACAGACTTCTGTAGAGCTTATAATTGTTGAGCTTGTTCCAAGAACTCACTTCTTTTCTTCTCCTTGAAATCCCTCTTGAGTATTCGCTAAGACCATTACTTGCAAATCGCTGCAAGCTTCACCAGTCATCAACTCCATGAACTTGGTGCTTATCATCTCTAAGGCCTCATCATTTTCCCTTAGTCTAAACTCCTATTACTTCCATCCGCTCCTCACGTTTTTGTCTCGCTTCTCAAGGACTTGTTTTAACATATTTTCTATCTCGAGGTTGGTGTTCCAAGTCCTCCTTTTCATCATTCATGTACTCATCAAAACCAATAGAAGGATCATAGTAGGGGCTAGTAGGGGAATATGCATTTGGACAACCATCCTAATGATATCCTGACACTACATATACCTAAATATGACAATGTTTCCACAAGTGGGGTCCTCCAAATTGCATAAGAATCATCAAAATACGAAAGATCCACCATTAAACCCATTTGTATTTCATGATGTCATGTCATATGGGTATCAAATTAAAAACAAAAATAAAAGATTTAAAACTATTAAATAAACTTTTTCAACACTTATAAAATTAGACACTAACACAAAATAAGAAATTCACCAATTTCGCTTATCTCAAGCTAGCCGCGCCTAAAACTTGTTGCCCTAGTGCACGCAATGTGACAAGTAATACAATGGCCCTTTATGAGTCGGATGTCGAACCCATAGGGATTGGATTATTTCAGCGAATATGCAAGTTCGAGTGTTAATTTAACCTTCACAAGTATAAATAGAAGAGATTTTGGAAAATTTTAATTAAATTTAGGGGTGATCACAAAATAATCGGGAAAAATAATAATAAGCATCTAGAGTTAAAGTCTGATAATCATGCAATGCTACAATTCACAATGGTTCAAATATGAAAACTTCAGTTATTGTCTCACATAGTTAAAATGTGGTGTTCATAGTCTCAACTCTAAACACGACAAACTAGTCTCAAACCTACATCGTTGAGCGAGGCGTGACGTCCCTAGTTCATGAGCAATTTAACTACATGGATATGGCTTTAGGGGGTTTACGCCCTTGATTATGGACTTGTACTTAATCATTTATCCTGACTTAGCTTCACAAATACTTCTACGAGCGGTGATGTGACGCATTCTAAGTCGGTGTCTAGCATCATCCCGCTTATTAACCAAGCAAGGAAAATTAGGTATAATTTATATCCTAACCTCGAATCCTATCGTAAAGACAAGAACTTGCTCCCTACATTTTTGTGTTCTAGCCTAAGGTTACTCTTTTGAGGTTTTACACGAAGCTTAACGGTTTTGTTTCATAGTTATCAAGTATAAAAGCAATGATAATTAAGAATGTAAGACAGAAAACAAGTAAAATCAACCAAAGATAAATTCATGCATTTACATTCATATCATGTGGCCTCAACCCTAGAGGAAGGATTTTAGCCACTCATGTTCGTACAAATACTCAAAACATAATTAGAGTAAGATACTTTACAAGTAGTTAAAAGATAATGAAAACCAATTAGAACCCTATAGAGTTCTTCAGCTTCTCCCTTCGCTCCTTTTCGTTGTTCTCAAAATATTTCCAGATAAAATGAATTTTTAGAGCTAAGTTTTTAATTTATACTAAGTGTAAATAAAATTTTTTTCCGAGCATGGGACTATCTCCGTGCCATGTCACCTATCACTACAGCTGTGCTGTTCCCGTGGCACGAAGGCACGCATGTGCACCGACCTTGGCCTTGGCATGTGTTGGGCGAGGGCGTCGTGGCATGGCACCAACGCGCAGGTGCACTGCCTGGCAGCATCTCGTGTGCACTCCATGCTTGTGTGACATGGCGCTGGGCGCGCCAATGGCCTAGCATGGCACGCTAGTTGCCTAGGCAAAGCCCTCTCCGCAAATCATGCCATCTTCCAGACCTTATTTTCCAACTTCCTTCTTGGGTGAATTAACCATCATATTTAGCTATGCTTAGCATTTATCACCTACAAAACAAAGAGCTAATCACATTGATTAGTTGTCCAAATTATACAAAATCACATGAAAATATAATTAATTAATTAACAAACATGACTTAAATCAAGTTGTAAATAGCAATTAAAGGAAGGTAAATATGCCCAAGATCCAGTAACATACAAATTCACTACTCTAATGAGAGAGTTTAAATGGTCATTGGCATAATAAATATACTGATAAGTGTCGTGGTCGAATCCTATAGAATAGTAGTTAATCATGCAAGAGTTGTCTATCAAACGAAGTAACTTTCATCAATGTCTCAACAAAATTAAAGTAAAACTCGGGAAATCATAAATTGTCAATTGAACTAACAAAATTTGCTCACTAAAATAGGTACAAAGCGTAGAAAAATACTCAAAGAAGAGACTACTAGGGGTGTGATATTAATGGGGCATCATTGGATTGGGATTGATAATGCTCTCCGGCATTACTCAAAAGTCAATTAGCTACACAAGTCCAAAATCTACTCTTCATGCAAAGAGTATAAAATGGTGGTTATAGCAAAATAAATATCCCGACGGATGTCGGGGTCGAATCCTGGCCAGGGACTAGTGAACGATAAGCACGAGTGTCATTTGAGAGATTGAATTTGTTTCTGCACCACTTAGAAACAACATGGAAATAAACATGTTAGGGAGATTGTAATTTACAATAGAATATAACTTCTAATTTGGTTGACTACAATAGAAAAATTACCAAGGTTATTGACAAGAATGTGAAAGACTAGAGGTGGGGTGTAGATGAGATACTGTTCAAATAGGTCATGTTAGGTCATCTCAAAGTTCAATTGTGTAAATAATTCCTCAGAAAGTGGGTATTCTTTAATGCTTTCACCTCATAAATACCTCTTTCTAGAGTTCTTTCAAACCTATAGACACCATTAACTCAACCCGATTTGATTTGGATTAATAGCTTGACTAATTTCTAGCTATTATTATTATTTAGGAGTGAGAATGTAATTTTGGATACCAGCCCAATTTCACAATCTCTCATCCATACCCACCATTAAATTCTCTCCCACTACTCAATTCTTCTTTCGCAAGAAACAATCAAGTAAGAATAATTAGACCTTACATCAATATCAATGTATATTCAATTATATATTGGAGGGAATCTAACAGATATAGACCCTAATAAACAATATTGAGATGACTCTTGTCATGCCCTCCTTAGGGAGTGCATGACTCGATACCTAATGCCACACTAGGATCTCGATCCACCGGGCTGGTGCCATGCACGCCCGGTGCATGCTTGTGGCTTAATTCAAAAAAACAACGAGTTATATATCAGCTGGCAAATACAACTCCCGACCGACAAGGATGTATAACCACCTGTAAATAAAACACTAACCAACAAATGAAATAAAAGGGATCCTATGCGGCTAAAAAGACTACCATGTTATATAGTTATAATAGAAATGAAGACAAGCTACTATACTAGGCCCCACATGAAACTAAACATATGAGGCATAACTGATTACACCTACACGACCAACATACAACTAACTGATCGAGATCATAGTCAGCAAGCCTCTCTAAGAATTACAAATAGTGGTCGGTGACAGGCCCCGGCCTATCCCAAATGCTACATAACTAAAAGATCAGAATCACCACCTAGCAACTCCGAACGAAGGGAGCTGGCCAAACTACTGACTCTGAATAGATGCGAATGAAGAACCTGGACTTTGTTTGTCTAAATCTGTAGGAAAGTAATACAGCACTTGAGGATGGGCGCGCACAATATATAAGTATACCCGAATATGTAAGGTAGTAAGTAAGTTATTAAAGACTAAAAGTAAATAGAGAGAAAGGGCAGAAAGATTAACTCGTAAGCTGGCTTATTCGTAATTTGCATCTAGCTAGGCACTACATGTATGTGAATCCATGACTATATAATCATATTCATAAGATATAGCTAGTGAAAAGAATACAAACAAGAAACGAACTCCTGCCCCCCATAAGCCTGGGAAGGTACAAGCAACACATAGAAATAACCTTACCGGTACTTCCCATAAGTCCTGCAAGTACACCTCAATCTATATCCCTATCCAGGTTTCTATAACTCTATTGGTGCTATAGCCAACCTACCTGTCCCCCTGGGTCTGCAACTGAGCCCGCTTGGTCTCTAAACTCAGAAGCTGTGTCTCCGACTCCCAGGGACTCGATATTCCGCACCCTGGGCACTGTGCTCGACGGGGTGTGGAGCCGATACGACATATAATAGTCCAGCCATGGAATGAACTGTATGAGGACCTGGGAATCATATATTCATCCCTCAAGGATGGCATAACATTTCCTTGGAGCGACGTCATCTCGACCCTGGCGACACAACACGCCTGGTAACCCTTGGGTGGTCATGCAAGGCTCCCCGAGTGAGGGCAACCCCAACCAAGGTGTTGTACCGAAATTCAATATAGCTACTCAAAAGGTGTAATTAACCTTCTGAGCCTAACGATACTACTGCTCGCCCCCTAAGATAGGTCGCAAGGTTGCTAGCAGGAACACCATGCACCTCGTGTAGATCCGATCCGAGGATCCCGATAGTGATCATGATCTCTAATGATCTAGATTGATAGGGGGCGAGATTTGGAGTGGTCTAACATAACTCTAAATGTCCTGCCTGGACAACTATGACTCAAAAACAATTGTGGGGTCATGGATGACTAATTTCTTAGTTCCTCTTACTTAGAACAACTGTAGCGCTGCTACCGGCCAAACATGGTTTTGAGCGATCGACCCCTAATCCTCCATAGGAAACTTAATGACATTTTTAGCCCGTGGGTAGTACCGTATAATGTGGTACCAGTCCTTAGACCTCATCTTTGTCTACTTGGATCTTTATATTACTTTTATGGGCGCTTCTTAACCTTATAGACAAGTTTATATAGACTTATCCACTCCGACAATCCGTACCCGAGTATCCAGTAAGAACCGACCTGTGGCACCGGCCTATCCCTCTAACTACCGATAAGGTCCCTCTCCTTGGATACCCACAGGTCTATTTGACTCTGACGACTGGTCTGGATTCCTGGGAGTCCTATGTGATAAAATGCTAAGTTGGGCTAGGACTGACAATCGCTGTAATAGATAATTAGGTGGCAAGTTGTCACTCAAGCTTCCCCGTGAAACCCTAGGGCCGTTGACTCTAAAACATTGCCTTCTTCACCTCGCCCCTGGGCATGAGGATACGCCAATGGCCTCTAGGCTTGCTAACCCGACAATATAGGCACCAAACTAGTATAAACCACTAGTTGCGCCTATGTTGTTCAACTTACTAGCTCAGCTTGATAACTATTCACGAGCTTCTAAGGTCTAGGCCCGACAATAAAACATACAATCCTATTAATACAATAAATTGGAAAATAGAAGAGTTTCTATGACGCTTCTAGCGTAGTACATCACACCTCTAATATGCTCCTTCGACGAGGGATACTTCGGTATAATCTATAAAGGCTTTCTAGTAGCTAAACCGTAACTTATATAATCAAATCTACTAAGAGAAGCAAATCAACATATCTAATCTTATATACTAGCAATAACTATTTACAACATGTCTATTCACAATCTCTGTGTGAGACTTATTCGCAGCATATGGGAATTAGCTATTTCTATTCAATAACATAAGTCGTAACACTGCATTTAAGGAGTAAAGAATTTGCCGAGGGTTAAGCCTCCAGCATACCTCTTTTTGTCGTTTCCTACCACGATTTGAGTTTCAACTTGGATTCATCACCTTTTCAATTGTAACTGTTAGAATCGGGAGAAAAAGATGAATTTCAATACCAAATTCGGAGTAAAAGGATTAATTTTGATATTAATAGCAACTATAATTCATCTCATAAAATACAAAGAAAATCTATAATTTCCCGAGAGTTTAGAAGGGAGAAATGCTTACTCAAAGCCTGTGGCCGTATAGGAATTCACTTGGAGCAATTCTGATAGCTTCTACTTGGCGGAGTCCCAGTTTTGTCGGGTGTATTTCGAGAAAGTAACTCTCAGAAAGTAATGCTCCCTCGCACAAGAATTCACACCGGGGTTAATTGGAATTTGGATGGCGTTTGGCAACGCAGAATTCCGATGAAAAATGATTGATATTTGTGTGAGACCTAGTCCCTAGATGATTGATGATCTGTTAATAATTCAAGTGAGAGAAAATTATTTATATATATATATAGCGGTGGCATGGGGAGGGCGCGCGCCACCCATCGCGCCAACTGTATCTGTCGCGTTGCCGGCCATGCACTGTCACAAGGGTGTGCTGCAAGCCGGACAGCACGACACAAGGGTGTGTCATGTGCTGCCCAAAGCACTACACAAGGGTGTACCTTGGGCCACAGCGCAGGCGCCAGACCTGTGCTGGTGTAGTACGGCGCCCAAGGCGCCTCGACTCCTAGCCCGCCTTCTGCTCGCTCGATGCCACGTTCGTGTACTTATCCCCCGGGCCTTTTTGCATGCTTGTACTCTTAAATTCCCAAAATCCATACAAATGCATCGGTTAAATGATAGGAACTTTCGGGGTGTAAATATCCCTCCCCTTAGGAACATTCATCCTCAATGTAACTTTTAGGCTAAAAGACTCAACTTTTTTGTTTAACTATCGCTAGAGAAATTTCGGCAAAGTCTCTCCATATTGTGGACTATCCAAAACCTGAAACGCCGAAAGTCCAAATATAGGTGTCTCACAAAGACGCTATAAACAGCTATTTTACCATAGAGATAACTCCACCAAAAGATTAGTAATTATGTTTTAAAATGACAACCTAACAAATCGTGAATTCCTTAACTGCATAATATGAGTCAATCCTGGAATGAATGAGGATATATATACCTCATGTCATCCTTAGCTTCTTAGTTCATCTCTTCTTTACTCCTGTTTCTCTACAATACTTACCAGACCATATCTATAGTCCTTAACCTCGCGAATCATGATCTAGTATAGCTAATCGAACCTTTTCATAGGTCGACTCCTCGCCTACGTGAACTTCCTCAACCTGGATAACTCGGGATGGGTCCACTATGTACTCATCATAACATGGACACATGAAAACTGGATGGACAGATCCTAGCTCTCAAGGTGATTCTAGCTCGTATGCCACCTTACCTGCCCTCCGTATGATACTAGCATTTGCCAATGAATCTAAGGCCGATCTTACCCTTTAACACTTGGTCTTCGCAATGCACTGCGTTGGCGAAGTTTGTAGGAATACGCAGCCACCGCTTCAACCCCTAATTGACTTATGTTAGAACTAGACTGCTGACGGCCTTGGGCTATCAAGCACTCCATTCTTTTTGGTAAGTTTTAACTTTCTCCATCTCGGGATCGATGTAGTATGCCCCAATCCAACTACCCTTAACTTACTCCGCTTCAGTCATCATATAGGGACCTACATTTCTACCATAATAGGTCTCCGGGCATCTGACCCGTGTGCTATGCTTGGCTATTTTCTTGGAGAAAAGAAACCATACTTACATTAGTTTGTGCTCCAATCTATTCTAACAACTTCCCGTAACCTAGCCGGGAGTTGTGCCTCTGTCGTATATACACACTTGGGCCTGCACGTAATTTAGACTACTTAAATATTTAAATCAACATAAGTTTTAGCTAAAACATAATCCCATCCAGAGATATGAGCGACCAAGCTTAGCATTCCCACCACTTAAATGAGGTCAATTTACAACTAGTACTACAACTTGTAACTTATTCATGTCATCATTTCCTACTTCCTTGCAGAACAACCATCTTCCGAATTGGCCTGCTCAAGCTCCACTCGTCCAGCCTTCCCTGGCTGGTCATTGCAGAGCTTCAGACAACTCAACGACATTCCCCTCTTCCCATACCATCAATAGGTCTCTTTTATAACTTAGCACATTTTCACAACTGGTGGGGGATAAATCTGACATGATATTCCTTACTATAACCTACTAACTGTAGTCTTCCTGCCACATTTAGAACATAAAGTCGACTCAGTCTCAGGATCCTATCCCTACTACTTCAAGGCCGGTATTTCCTTCTGTTGGATCTTACTGCTGCACTAGGATAGAGTTTCCGTACCGTCACCTTGCCTCCACAACTAGTGATAACATTGCAACATTCTAGGTTACAACCTCACTATCTTTTAATTTCAGCCCATACTTATTTCTCTTTGACACTAACGGTGGTCCTACATGCTTTTTCAATATACTTCAACCTTGATGTGATCTATTTCCTCCAATATAAAATACTTGTGCTTCCGTCTTTATTCCTAGAGGCCGAGATCCGGGGTTCGTGCCTTCTTCCTCCTACTGCCTAGTACTAACCAAGTCTATCAGACTTGTGTTCCTCTGGGCCAGCACTGGCCCATTTTTCATATGATCTCTCTCTGTCTTTCGATATCAAAATTAAGATCGTAAATCCATTATCTTGCTGATATGCTCTATCGTCATTAGCACATCATGGTCGAAATCGGGTCTATTTCCTACCCAAACTTTAACATTGTTGGGGGTTTGTAGCTGATGGACCTACTCACACACACTTGAGTACCGCTGGGCAACCTCGCCCGCCTCCCGGTTTACTTATCATGAGGGTTTAGATAACTTTGTAAACACTAGGGTCTTAACCACTTTCAAACCTTTCACGAAGTCATTCTAACCCCTCATTTACTTTTTATTCTGTGAACATATTATGTTTTACTTTCTTATTGTAAATTGAAAAATTGAAAATTGTGGAGTAAAATCCCTGTCATTCTACACCAAGGCTAGAGCAGAATTTCAACAACTCTAAAGGCTGGGGTACAAAACTCTTTGCATGATCCTTTGCACATGTTTCAGTGGCCCAACCGTAACTCTTGCCCTCGTCTAATTCTACATGTCTAGTAGGTAAGCCAACTCATAGTATAGCTATTCTGAGGTACCATTTCGAAGCTGGAAAAAGGAATCCTGGATGACGCTGACATATTTGTTGCCTTAGGAAGTTCCTGAAAGTGTCTCAGAGGATGACGGGGAAATGCAAACGACGTTCGCTTCCGCCCTTATAACCATCTCCAAATTCTGGCACTTCATTGGTACTCCTACTGCCGTAGTCATCTTGCGACTGGATGGAGTCTATCTTATATCGAACGTTATTCTAGAAAGACATAGCAATGAAAGGTTAGAGGCTCAATCCTATACAAATCCTCGCTTCTACAACAAGATCCGAGAAGAAGGAGGGGTAACTACATACTATCATGACTGTAGCCTCCCTGCTTATAGAAATGTGTACAACACATTTATAGCGCACTCTACTAGACATGGTTTGTAGACTCCCTAGGATACGAACTGTTTGAGCTACCGCTTGTCACGCCTTACGAGGCATGACTGCACCTAGTGCCACACTAGGATCTGACTGACCTGGATGGCTTATGCACGTCTGGCATGCCTGGCATTCCAATTCAAGAAAACAATGAGCTATATCTCTGTTGTAAATACAACCCCAAAACCTAACAAGGTCGTATAGCCACCAGTAAATAAACATCTAACCAACAATGTGCAATAAAGAGATCCCTATGAGGGTCGATAAGACCATCATGCTGTCTGAAGAGAACAAAATAAAGATGTTACTATACTAGGCTCCCATACGGCCATGAGTATACGAGGTATAACTGATGGCGCTCCCGCACGCATCAATATACTAAACGTAATCGACTAACAATCTTAGTCTCGTAAGCATCTAAGAATTAAATAGTGGTTGAGATAGGGTCCCAGCCTACCTCGATGCTACCCAACTGGCGACTGTAACTCCTCTACAACCTGGAAACTCCGAACGAAGGGAGCTGGCCAAACCACTCACTCAACAATCAAGCGACTAAAGGAGCCTAACTCGTCTATCCAAAACCGTAGAGTAATGCAGCAACTAAGTATAATAGTCAGTACATATGTACCGAATATGTAAGGCAAAAGTAAGTTGTTAAAGACTCGAAAGTAAATACTTAGAAGGGAAAGAAAAATTAACCTGTAAGCTAAATATTGTAACTGTGTTCTAGCAAGGCACTACACGTATGTGAACTATGACTATATAATCATATATTCATAAGCTATAGCTAGCAGACAAGAAATACAAACAAGAACCTAACCTGGCCCACATAAGCCTGGAAGGTACAGTAACACAGTAAATAACTCACCGAGAACTGCTTCATAAGCTCAAAAGTACTAATTCTCAATCTATATACCCCTAACTGTGTCAAGACTTCCATCAAAGCCATAAGCCTTGGCAAGTACACCTCAATCTATATACCCCTATCCAGGTTTCTATGACTCTACTGGTGCTATAGCCAACCTATCTGTCCTCCTAGGTCTGTAACTGAGCCCGCTCGGCCCCTAAACTATGGTTGTGTCTGAGTCCAGCGGACTCCTAATATTTGCGACCTAGGCACCAGGCTCAATCGGGGTGTAGTTCCGATATGATATATAATAGTCCATCCATGGAATGGATTGTATAAGGACCTGGGACCCCATATTTGCCCCTCGCGGATGGCATACCGCTCCTTGGAGCGACGTCATCTCACCCCTGGCGGGCGACAACACAGCTAATAACCCCGGGGTGGTCATGGAAAGATCTTGAGTGAGGGCAACCCCAACAAAGGTGCTCTATTGAAATCTCAATCTAGCTACTTAAAAGGCATAACTAGCCTTCTATTCCTAACACTACCACTGCTCTTCCCCTAGGATAGTCTGTAAGGCTGCTAGCAGGCGCATCGTGCACCTGTATCTGATCCTAGGATCTTGATAGTGATCATGATGTCTAATGATCTAGACTAGATAGGGCGAGATCTGGAGTGGTCTAACATAACTCTAAATGTCCTGCCTGGAAAACTATGACTCATAAACAACTATGGGGTCGTGGATGACTAATGGCTTAGTTCCTCTGCTTAGAACAACTGTAGGGCTGCTATTGGCCAAACACGCTTTTGAGCGATCGACCCCTAATCCTCCATAAGAAACTTACTGACATTCTTATCCTATGGGTAGTACTGTACTAACGTGGTACTAGTCCCTTAGACCTCATCTTGGTCTACTCGAATCTTATATTACTTTTCTGGGCGCTTCTTAACCTTATAGACAAGTTTATATAGACTTAGCCACTCCCGACAATCTATACTTGAGTTTCTTATAAGAACCGGCTGGGGCACTGGCCTGTCCCCTAACTGCTGATAAGGTCCCCTTCCTTAGGATACCCACGGGTCTATTTGACCTGGACGACTGGTCTGGATTCCTAGGCTTCCTATGTGATAAATGCTAAGTTAACTAGGATTGACAATCACTGTTAATAGCTAATTAGGTGGCAAGCTGTCACTCAGTTCCCCAGAAAACCCTAGGCTGCTGACTCTAAAAGATGGCCTTCCTATCTAAATTTCTGGCCCTGGGGCATGGGGATACGCCAATGGCCTCTAGGCTTGCTTTCCTGACGATTCAGGCGCCAAACTGGTAGTTAAATCGCTTAGCTGCGCCTATGCTGTTCAACTTACTAGCTCAGGCCTGATAACTATTCACGAGCTTCTAAGGTCTAGGCCTGGAAATAAAACATACAATCCTATTAATACAATAAACTAGAGAATAAAAGAGTTTCTATGACATTTTTAGCGCGTATCACACTTAACATGCTCCTTCTCGATGAGGGATACTGCAGTATAATCTATATATGTTTTCTAGAAACTAAGCAAAACTTATATAACTGTAATATACAGATAGTAGCTAATCACAACATATTTGATCTTTATATACCAGCACCAGCTAATTACAACATGTCTATTCACAATCTACTGGTAGAGACTATCTGCAACATATGGGACCATTATTTCTATTTGAGAACATAAGTCGTAACACTGTATGATGAGAATAACTTTCCGAGGTTTAAGCAGTACATACCTCGGCTGTTGTTTCTCGAATAACCGACGAGTTTCAACTTGGATTCGTTAGCTCTTTTTAGCAGTAACCGTTATTCTGGGAGAAAGAGATGAATTTCAATACCAAATTCAGCGTAAAAGGATAACTTTTGATATTAGTAGAAACTATAATTCATCTACGTAAAATAGGGCCGAAAACCTATAATTTCTCGAGAGTTCAAAAGGGAGAAATACTTACTTGAAGCCTATGGCCATAAAGGAATCAATTTGGAGCAATTTTGATAACTTCTACTCGATGGAGTTTGATTTTCCGGGCGTATTTTGAGAAAATAACTCTGTAGTAATGCTCCCTATAGGGTTAGAATTCAATACCTGAAGTTAATTGGAATTTGGATGGCATTTGGTAGCGTAATCTGATGAAAAATGATTGATATTTGTGTGAGACCTTAGTCCCTGGCTGTGAAGAACATTTGTGAAATGATTCAAGTGAGAGAGAAGTATTCATATGTATATATAGGGCGGTGGTAGGGAGGCGCAGCACGCCACCCATTGCGCCAATCCAGGGTGTGCCGCGCGTCGGCCATAACACCGCACAAGGGTGTGCCGCGTGCCAGCCAAAGAACCACACAAGGTTGTGCCCTGTTCTGGCCAAAGCACTGCACAAGGGTGTGCCACGCGCCAGCCATAGCGCCAGACTGCCTGGCACAGCGCGGTGCCTCAAGGCACCTGGCCCCTAGCCCCGGCCTCCTGCTCGCTCGATGCCACGTTCATGTACTTATCACCCGGGCCTTTTTTCGCATGCTTAGTACTCTTAAACTCCCAACATCCATACGAATGCATCGGTTAAACGATAGGAACTTACAAGGTGTAACAACTATGGAAATACCCAATCTAATTAAGCATTCATCATCACACACCTTTACTTAATGATTTAGCTACTCATAGTTGAGAAATTTAAAAGCACATCTAACAATAAACTCTTTGAATTCAATAATAGGAGTAGCAAAATCAAATTCAACAAGAAGTCCTCAACAATGGTAGTACCTTGTTATGAAGAAGAGGAAGAAGAAAAATAAAATAATTCTTTTTAAATTCCACCAATAAAATTCTTACTTTCCTCTCTGCCCAAAGAATGTTCTAAAAGCTAAAAATTGAGTTCTCATGAGTACACACTTCTTTTCTCTAGAATATATCCAAAAAATGGGTTATCCCCTCTTTCTTTTTTTTAATGCTGAACAATTTTACCCCTGATCAGCGCTCTGGCACCGGTGGGAATATCGGCGGTTCGCTGGTTACATTCTGCAAACCATCGGATCTAATTTGTTTTGCCTCTAGTGATTTTCAGTGGCCATATCCAATTACTCCGGCATTTCGCCAGTCTCCACCCGTGTGCCTCTGACTCTTTTCTCTATGATCTAGAAATTTCAGGGGTCAATCGACGGAAATACCAGCGAGTCGCTGGTTGCAGTCTGCGTTTTCCTGTTTCTATCTTTCCCAGAGGCAGTGTTCTTCATCTCTTGGCTGGTGTTTAGTTGTCTTTCTTCTAGTCTCTTCCGGTGAAGCACCGATTTTCACCTGATTCCCTTCTTTTTGCTCCCTTTCTTGCTCTTTTCTCCAAATCTGATATCTGCATACAAAAAGGGGAAATGGGCATAAATTCCATCCAAAACAACTTGAAAACTAGACTAAAGTTCATTCTTAAGAGCCTAATGAGTTGGTAAATTACCAACTCATCAAACCCCCAAACTTGAACCATTGCTTGTCCTCAAGTAATGTAGTTAATATTAGCTAAATGACATGCCACTTCACACAAATGTATGCATTAATGACCACTTGACCTCTGACAACCCAAAAATTGATCATCTGCTCATTGAAAAACAGAAGAATATTCCCCTAAAACACAAAAAACAGAACCATTTCAAGAGGCCACCACCATTCAAAAGCGCGATTTACAACAGCTTTCTTTTTTCAAAACAAGGGCATAACTCCTCCATGAAGAACACAGAATCTCAATTCATAACCATTGCACATTCAAAAATTGCCTTTGACTCCTCCATGAAGAACACAGAATCTCAATTCATAACCATTGCACATTCAAAAATTTCCTTTGATCTTGCATTTCTCATGCCCTATGCACAAATTTACCTTTAATGCAATTGGGTCCTTAAAAAGGATGATGCCACTCACCGAGAGAAAATCCCTATTTTCTTCATGAACTCAATACATTCACACAAGGGATTGCACAAAGAGAAGATTTCACTCATTCTCCCAAAAGAAATTTGCATGCACCCAACTCGACCCATAGGCTTGCCCTTCAAGTAATTTGCCACTAATGTAGAGCAACTACACTTAAAATCACTTAGGAATTGCGGGTCATAATGTAGGCTAGGGCTGAGGGTAGGATAAATGTTTAGATCTAGTGACTAATGCCTCCCTAATGCCTTTATAAATTCTTGCAACATCCCATTATCTTATTGAAATTACTCCACCTTATTTCTCCTTGTTCATTATCTTCATAATTTGTATAACACAAACCACCCTTTTAACACCTATGAAACCACAATTAGCCTTTTGTATTCAAGAGATAACACCTTTTTACTATTCTTTTCTCTTCTGATGATTCAAGGTCTTTCGACCCAATGATTCATTCATTTCATCACAATTTTGGTGCTACCTCACATTGAAGCTCTCATTTTCCCCCCTTCTCTTACAAACCCTCAAACTTAGGCTTTTTCCTCGTTTCAAATTCATTCCCTTATATATCCCCATTTTATTGGCTTGAAGTCCCCTTTTTTCATTGTTTTATTACTAGCAATTAGGGAGGATAGGTGCCAAAGAGAAGGATTAAAATGGTTATGCAGCTTGTAATGTGGTTTCCAAGAAAGGGTCCAAGTCTCAAACATTGGCTATCAAAGATTAATGCTCAAGGAGGTCATTTTGAGTGAAGTGACTAACAAAAAGGGGCCTAAGATCATGTTTTAAGTGAAACTACATCTAGAATTTTGTCTTGAGTCACACTTGGGGCAAGTTCTACACAAGAAGTTGTGCATGAGATTCATAAAAATCCTTACCACACAAGGCATCACTCCTAAACAGTCATTATCCACATATAATCTTGATGTAAGACATCAAATCATGCAAATTCATAATTCAAGCGAGGAATCTACAAAATATGACAAAGAGCGCTATGTTCTCGATTAAAAAATCTACTCATTATTTCTCATTTTCATGCCCCATTGTAGAATTCCATTTTAAAAAAATTTCTGGTAGTGCCTCTAAAAAAAACTCTATAAAAGACTCAAAAATGACATGGCATTTTCCCTTAAGAAAGTTGCCACTCCATCTATCATCGGAAAATGCCAACCCGGTTCGATAACACAAAGGAAAGGAAAACAAAGATATGATCCTCGGGAAAGAATCGTGGTATGAATAAAACCCTTGGAGTTTATTTACTATTCTATTATTTACATGGTGAATAAGCAAAGGACTTGGGTCCTGAAGGAGTACACAATTCAAGATAAGGACCCCATTTTCATTCTTAGTACACTAAAAAAACTTTTTCAAAACATACACCCCCCACTTAACACCAGACATTTCCCCAAATATAGCAAAAATAACAGAGAATAAGGTGAAAGAGGCTTCCTGATTGAATTAGTGGTTAGGATGAGGGCCCTAAGAATATGTGGCTGCATCAAAGTTCCAAGTCATTTTTTCAGCAGTCAGTCGCAGTGGATCAAGTGGGAGTTCCACTGGTTTTCCGAGTCCAAGCACCACCCGTTTGTCAGGCAGAGTACCAAGCTCATGATAAGAAGTTGTTGCCACTCCGCCAGGTGTCTAGGATGGATCTACGTCATACATCGAGAGCATTGGAAGTGGTGGCGGTTGGCTATGATATAACTCCTCATCTGACATTATTTCTGACGCGCTGTCATACACCACCCACCAATCATCCGATGGACTCCGGGTGCCTCGGGCTGCGAGGGCACCACTGCAAGTTCAGGAGGGATTGGGTTGCTAGTAGATGGAGGTCCACTGAGTGTAGCTACCTCTTTCCTCAACGTACTCACTTCGCTCTCGAGGACCTCAACTGTAATGCATAGGCTTTTCAACTTGTCTCTAGCAGGTTGCATGGATTTCTTGATGGAAAGTTGTATCATGGATGGGATAGCCTTAGCTAGCTTCACAAGCTGGCTTTCATGTACTTGGGCTCTTTGTGCTACTTTGAGCAAATCAGTAGGGGTGGGGGTGGGGACGACAGCTGTATGGAACTGGGCGGCCGATGTAGGAGAAGACGTCGAATGTGGTGGAGTCCTGTTCTCTGTACTCTTTGCTCGCTTCATAGTTGGAGCATCCTTGTTAGTTTTAGTAGCCAATGTAATTACAGTATCCGCCCGAACAGTCTTATCCAATGGTCAAAACAAAGGGCATGCAGCCCGCACACATAACATACTCACAAGGCTAGGATATTGCAAAGTCGTAGCCTACTACTTGGCCCTTCGTTTGAATTGATCAACAATAAGCTCCCCAATGTTGATGTGTACAGGATCCATGATGCAAGCGATAAGAAAGGCAACTTCAATTAGGACTTACATTGTATTCTGAGAAGGTATTAACCTTGGATGAACCAAGCCTAACCACATTCGGGCTTTAAATTTCAAGTAACGACAATGAATCAGACCCCTGGAGATGGCCCATTGTGGTTGACCAATTGCAATCATGTTGGATACCCATTGGAACAGGTTCTATTTATCTTCCACCTTTTTGCATAATGTCGAATGTGATTTGATCAGGCTCAACCCAATAAAGTGAGTTGATTGCCTCTGGAGTTATAGGTACCTCTTGACCATGCACCCATATCGAAGGTAGGCATGGTAATGTTTCTGTGTGGCCCTTGTGCTTTAGGAGCCATTGCCTTGCCCTGTATGATGCATAAAATTTCCACATCGATTCTGGAAAATAAGGGTCAACCAGTATGGTGAATGGACCCCAATCACGCATCCCAATCTGATTGTAGATATCTGGGAAGGCATTTTTGAAAGATTCCACCTCAAATTGGACTTTTGCATGGATGAATTTCTTCTCCTTGAAAGCAACGTAATACTCCTCCATTCTTTCCAACCCAAATCGAACTTGTGCATTTCTGTTGTGCATTGATTCTTGGCCTCTATGAGATTGCTGGGAAATAGACATGATTTTGCCAACTAAGGTTTGAATTATGCACATATATTTAAACCCAGAGTAAAGCAAGAGGAAAGAACTTAGGTGCGATGATTATAGCCTCAGGTTACATTGGCGAACCATCGGTGAAAGGTGGATGCGATTCTGTGAAACGTCGATGAGTCGCTGATGTGAGGTAGTGACATGGGGGTAGACATTATACTTATCAGTGCCCCACCGGCAAAATGCTGATCTTGATCCGCGAAGCGCTGGTGCCTTGTAGATTGATGCCAGCATGCAGTATTGGGAAAGTCAATCCGCGAGATAACTGATGATTCCTGAAGCACAACCGGCGGTCTGCCAGTGGCCGACCTGTATGCAATTAACCCACATGCCATCCCCCACATAGATATACACCAATTTTCACCCAACCCAATAAAACAACAAGTTACCCTTAATAAAGGTGTCAATCGATCTATCATTTGGCAACTTGAGAGGGTGTTCCACTCATATTTCACCCAAACACCATGTGACACCCATGTGAAAAAAATATAAAACAAAATCCAGCCAAATATAGCAAAGAAAAGCATTATATAAACACACAAAAACAAAATATCACCAATAGTACTCGAAACCTTAGAGCGTGAGTGACAAAGACCTTACCAATTAGGTGAATAGCCACAACAAACAGCCTCTGCTTACTACTGGTATGTTGAGATTAGAGTGGGGTAAAGGAGATGGGTGAATGAAAGTGGGTTGCGGTATTCAAATGGGAAAGGAGGGGAAGTTAATTGGGTGGGGAAATGGTAGTTATTACTGGAGGATAGGTGGGAAAGTGGTTTTTTTAGGAGACTGAAAAATGGTGGGAAAGAGAGAAATGGAAGACGGGGAAGTGTGAAGGTTGGTCAAACTTTTGAAAAAGGGAAATATTCCAGATCGGGGCGTACCAGTGATCGCCGAAGTGGATGGGTGATTCGCCGATGTGGCCGCCGCTCTCATTACCTGAGCGAGTTTCTGGAAACCAGATCGGCGACTGACCAGTGTGTCATGGAATGCGTTTGACTTTTCACCGGGTGAAAAGTCGATGACAAGGCTACTCCTAGGTATACTGGTTAACATCGGCAACTGACTGACGGTTCGCGCTTTTAAGCGGCACTTCTCTGGATGGGTCACCAACTAGCCTTGGATCCTTCACGGAGTGCTTCCTGCGTTTCGCCGGTCTAGTGCTGGCCAGCCCTATCCTTGTTCTTCTTGAAGTTCACCAACCTAACCTAGAAAAATAAAAAAAACAATACATATAAGAAGAGTTAGAAAATAAAAATGCTTGGGTTGCCTCCGAAGAAGCTCTTTAGTTAACGTCGTGGCACGATGAAGGTCTCGCGGGATCTATAGTTCATCTAAATATACGACCTCTGTTCTTCCAATTACTTCCAACACCCCCAGATATCTTTTAAATCGTTGGCCATTCACTCCAAACTTTCTCCCATTCTCTCCTAGTTCTATGGCACCATTTTCATACACTTGAGATACCTTAAAAGGGCCTGACCATTTGGATTTTAATTTCCGGGGGAATATCCGTAGCCGTGAATTGAACAACAACACTCAGACCCCTAGAGAAAAACTACATTGCAACACTTTCTGGTCATGATAATGTTTCATTTTGGCTTCGTAAATAGCTACATTTCTCATATTCCCTCATTCTGAATTCATCTAACTCATGCAGATTATGAACTCGTCCTTGGACAGCTCTTCCCCATGCAAGATTTAAGCTTTTCAATGCCCATAAGGCTTTGTGTTCTAACTCAATAGGGAGGTGACATGATTTTCCAAACACTAACTGATATGGAGACATTCCTATTAGCATTTTAAATGCAGTCCGATATGCCCATAAGGCATCATCTAACTTCCGCGCCCAATTGATTTTGTTAACATTGACTGTTTTAGTCAAGATAGATTTTATTTACCGATTTGAAACTTCTACTTGGCCACTAGTTTGTGGGTGATAAGGGGTGGCCACTTTGTGTTTCACACTATATTTAGCTAGCAATGTGCTGAATACTCGATTGCAAAAATGGGATTCCCCATCTCTAATGATAGCCCTGGGAGTACCAAATAGAGAGAATATGTTTCTTCAAAAAGGTTGTTATGCTCCTCCTTCATTATTGGGGAGTGCAACTACTTCCACCCATTTGGATACATAATAAACTACTACCAAGATGTATGTGTTTCCATAAGAGCTTACAAAAGGGCCCATGAAGTTGATCCCTCATGCATCGAACAACTCAACCTCTAAGATTGGTGTTAGCGGTAGTTCATGCCTCCTTGAAATACTCCCTATCCTTTGACATCGATCACATTGCATCACAAAGTCATGGGCATCCTGATGTAGTGCAGGCCAATAAAACCCACACTGTGACACTTTTGTTATTGTCCGCATACTCCCATAATGACCCCAAACCGGATAAGAATGACAAGCCTCCGTAATTGGGACTATCCCTACTTCTGGAACACACCGTCATATTAAACCATCTTCTCAACTCCGGAATAGGTAAGGTTCATCCCAATAAAATTTCAGGACATTATGCATGAATTTCTTCTTTTGTTGAAATTTCAAGCCTTCGGGTATAATGTTACTGGCCATGTAATTCGCAAAATCGGCAAGCCATGGTGTTAGATCATGGATTGTGGCCAGAATATGCTCATTCGGGAAGGCATCATTGATCTCCTCATTTTCTCCTGGCTGACCACTTGTTTCTAGGCACAATAGATGGTCAGCCACTTGATTCTCAAATCCCTTACAATCCCTCACCTCAAAGTCAAATTTCTGCAATAACAAAATCCACCTGATCAGTCTCGATATAGCATCTTTATTGTCCATTAAATACCTAAGCGCTGCATGGTCCGTGTGCACCACCACTTTTGTTCCTAACAAATATTCCCGAAACTTTTCAAAAGCAAACACAACAGTGAATAACTCTTTCTTCATTACTGTGCAGTTTGTTTGTGTGTCGTTTAGAGCTTTTCTTGCATAGAAGATTGGGTGAACTATCTTGTCTCTCCACAAACCAATGAATGCTCCTAATTCCACCCCACTGGCATCGCACATGAGCTCAAAGGGTTTTGACCAATCAGGTGCTATAATGATTGGAGAGGAAATCAACCTTTCCTTCAACTCCACAAAGGCCTTCAAGCAGTCCGCATCAAAATTGAACTTTTCTTCTTTCTCCAGCAGCCAAAATAGAGGATGATCTATCTTAGAGAAGTCTTTAATAAATCATCGGTAAAAACCTGCGTGTCCGAGGAAACTCCTAACACCCTTCACGGTGCACAATGAAGGTACCTAAGCAATGGCGTTGACTTTTTCTTGGTCCACCTCAATCCCTTTTTTGGAAATCTTATGCCCCAACACAATCCCTTCTTTTACCATAAAATGACATTTTCCCAATTAAGGATAAAATTTATTTCTTTGCATCTCTTTAATACCTCCTCTATGTGTGTCAAACAGTCATCAAACAAGTCCCCCAACACTGTAAAGTAAACCATGAAGACTTCCGTAGTATCTTCCACCATATCTAAAAAATATGGACATCATGCATCTTTGGAAAGTGGCGGGGGCGTTGCAAAGACCAAAAGTCATCCTCTTGAATGCGAAAATGCCATAGGGACATGTAAACGTGGTTTTTTCATGATCCTCGGGTTTGCAATCGAAATTTGATTGTACCCCGAGTATCCATCCAAGAAACAATAGTACTCCTTACAGGCCAGTCGATCTAATATTTGGTCAATGAAGGGCACTGGGAAATGATCTTTCTTTTTACAATAGTTTAACTTATGGTAATCCATGCAAACTCTCCATCCAGTGACTGGGCAAGTGGCAATTAATTCATTCTTTTCATTCGGGACAACCGTAATGCCTCATTTCTTTGGCACACACTGCACAAGGCTTACCCAGCTACTGTCTGCGATAGGATATACCACACCTGCGTCTAGCCATTTAATAAGATCCTTTTTGACCACCTCTTGCATAGGTGGGTTCAAACACCTTTGATGCTCAACTGATGGGCTGAAATTTTCTTGAAGATTAATCTTGTGAGTTCAAATCCCCTGTGAAATACCGATGATATCAGTTATTGACCACCCTATCGCTCGAATATTCATGTTCAATACCACAATGAGTTTTTCTACTTGAGAAGGATGAGTTTTGCTAAAATGATGACCGAGAGCGTCTCATTCTCGCTCAGATATGCATATTGCAAATGAGTGGGCAAGGGTTTGAGCTCCAGTTTTGGAGGTGCCACAATGGATGGCTGTGACAGAGGAGTTGTGCAATTTTTTAAGTCGAGGTGAAGCTTCCTTGGTTGGAAAGCATAATTTCTTATCTCCTTATGCACTTGACGAACCTCCTCGAGTTCTTCACCTTTCAAAAACAAATCAACAATCATTTCTCCTACGACCTCTTCCTCCATTTCACACTCAAATATATTATCGTCCATGATGGCCTGAGGTGAGGAAGTGTTGGTTTATGTTATTTGAGCTGCCACATGAGATGATAACTCATTTATTCTATCCTCAAATTATTGTATTATTACATCATGACTCTTCACAGTGGTCGTAAGGCCCAATAGTTTACTCCGCAAGTCCTGAATTCCTTCTTCAATTGAAAGGACTTTTTCAAGAACCACTTCGAGAGTGCTTTCCATGTAGGGTGGGACTGACTCGTCGCTCTCCTGGATACTCGTATCAACTGACAAAACATTGTTCCTACTTTGATTTCCATGATAAGAATACTCATAGCCGTGGTTGGCTTGGTGGTATCTTACATGGAAACCCTTCATGTAGTTCATCAACAATTCCATCTGCTTCATCATGAGTAGCAATATTGCATCTTTCTTCCGCTCTCTATGCCACATCTTATCTACTAGTTTAATAGTCTCCATATAAAGCACCCCCTCGAGGTCTCGCAACCACCTTCCAAAGATGCTAATGAGCAACACAACAATTGGTTAATAGCAATAACCGTGGTACAAAACTAATTCAAATTAACAATCAACACAAGAGTATCAAGCGCTCGTCCCCGACAACGGTGCCATTTTTGATAACGTATAAAATATACTCTTCATGCAAAGAGTGAAAATGGTTGCTATATCAAAACAAATATCCTGACGGATGTCGGGGTGAAATTCCACAAGGACTAGTGAATGATAAGCACGAGTGTCGTTTGAGAAATTGAATTTAGCTTTCACCACATAAGAATAACATGGAAATAAACATGTTGGGGGAAATTGTAATTTACAATTGAATATAACTTCTAATTTGGATGACTACGATAGCAAAATAACCAAGGTTGTTGACAAGAATGTGAAAGACTAGAGGTGCGGTGTAGATAAGATACTAACTAGATAGGGTCATGCTAGGTCATCTCATAAGTTCAATTTGTGCAAATAATCTCGAGAAAGTGGGCTTTTAATGCTTTTCAGCCTCATAAATACCTCTTGCTAGAGCTCTTTCGAATGTCAAGACACCATTACCTCAACCCGATCTGATTTGGATTAATAGCTGCACTAATTTCTAGCTATTAGCTATTAATTAGGAGTGAGAATATAATTTTCGCTATTTCCATCCCAATTCACAATCTCTCATCCATACCCACCATTAAATTCTCTTTCCAATACTCAATTCTTCTTTTGCAAGCAACAATCAAGTAATAACAATTAGACCTATATCATATCAATGGATCTTCAATTATAGATTAGAGAGAATCTAACAGATTTACACTTAATTAAACAATATTGAGATGACTCTAGCAATACCCACTCTAATTAAACATTCATCATCGCACACCTCTAGTTAATGATTTAACTACTCATAGTTAAGAAATTCAAAAGCACATTTAACAATAAACTCGTTGAATTCAATAGTAGGAGTAGCAAAATCAAATTCAACAAGAAGTCTTCAACAATGGTAGTACCTTTCTTTGAAGAAGAAGAAGAAGAAGAAAAAAGAAAATAATTCATTTCAAATTCCACCAATAAAATTCTTACTTTCCTCTCTGCCCAGAGAATGTTCTAAAAGCTAAAACTTGAGGTCTCATTAGTACGCAGTACTTTTCTCTAGAATATATCCAAAAAATGGGGTAGTGATCACGGGAAATAATATAGGTCCCGTGATACGCTTTATAGCTTAAATTAGTCGTGTTGTCTAAGCTATTTGATACATTTTCATGTGATTTTATA
>JACEIK010000736.1:212117-237837 GCA_018107945.1 Datura stramonium
CTTTGGGTTTCACACCCACATCATTCAATATCTTGCCCCTCCTAGTCATGTTTGTCATGTAATATCCATCTTTCTTTGGATTGAAAACAGTGTCACTAAGGAGTGCACCTTTCATGTGGGGCTTCATTTGTGAAGACAAATGGTTCATTTGGGCTTCAAGGTGCTTGATCGATGCCGAGTCGGAACTTAATGTTTGGGTGAGGTTAGACACCTCTCCTTTTAATTGTTTAACCACATTGTCGGTGGATTCTACCTTCTTCAACACTCAAAACAACATGTCTTCAATCTTTGAGTTGCCCATATCACTCACTCTAGGCTACCCTTGAGATGCTTCTACTTTTGGAACACATAAGAGTTAGCACTTCGGTGATATCGCTCTCCTTCACGATTTTGATCTCTATTCACCCATCAATCATTTCTATCGCCCCATCCTTGATTATCACGATTTCTCCAACCTTGATTCTCATCCCTTGGGTGCCAAGGGCCTTGATTAGTACCTTGATAAACAGGGTGAGAACCCCCCATTTGGCCCGCCATATATTGACACTCCTCCTCCTATCTTGGTGGTGAAGTGTCATTATCAAATTGAGTTTGGCCTTGAGAACCTACAACATTCACATTCTTTGCACCAACTCCTATCACATGTTTCATCATCAACTCTATATGGGTCATCATCTCAGCAAGAGTTTCATCTCTAGCCTCATCCCTTTTCCTCATCTTAGTAGTCATAAGGTTGGGAGCAACATTGCTAAAAGATATCTCCGCTTCTATAGTATGTCGTGCTCGATTGGTCTTAGTCATTCTGTCAAGAAGTTCTTTGGTTGTTCCATAGGGCTGATCCATGATGGAACCCCCTGCCAAATTATTTTCCACGGACTTATTGATATAATCTAATGAATGATAAAAGATTTGAAGTAGAACCCTAATAGGGCAACCCATGGTTTGGGCAAATGGAAATTTTTTTCTTAAACCTCAACCATGCTTCATAGAGTTGTTCCCCAACAAATTGTCAGAAGTTGGTAATTTTATTCCACATATGTAGCATCCTTGAGGGAGGGAAGAACCTGTCCAAGAATGCTTCCATGAGTTCATTCCAAGAGGTAATAGACTCGGGAGACAACTCCTCCAACCAAGCGGTTGCTTCCCCCATTAGTGAAAATGGGAAGAGTCTCAATCTGATCGACTCTTGACTTATACTTGCGATGTTGAAGGGTTGGCAAATCTCTAGAAAATTTCAAAGATTCCTATTTGCGTCCTCACTTGGAATTCCTCCGAAGAGTCCTTTAATTTGGAATAAGTGCAACATTGTACTCGTCACATGAAATATTGCATTCCCTACCATAGGAGGTAGGCAAATGACACCTACTACATTGGGCATCATAGGATCATCATCCTCATGATCGATATGCCCATCCACCGAACCTTCTTCTTATTGTGAGTGTTGACTCATATCAAGATCAACTTAGATGGCACAAATCATAAGAGTAAAGTCAAACCAACCAAGATGCAACAAATCAATTCAAAATAACAAACAACTAAGGCTATCAAACTATATTCCCTGGCAACAACGCCATTTTTTAGAACGTCCAAATTCACTCCTCTTAGCGAGAGAGTATAAAGGGTCGTTTGCAAAAAAAATTACCCGACGAGGGTTGGGGTCGAATCCCCTAGGGAATAGTAGATGATCACACAAGAGCTGTCTATCAAATTAAAGTAACTTGCATCAATGTATCAACAACAAGAAAGTAAAAATTGTGGAAATCACAACTTGCCAAATGCACTACAAGGGAAGATACAATAGCCGGGAACAAGCGGAACTGGAATTCTCACTTGAAATTTCGTAAATTCGCTTACGAAAATAGGGACAAAGCATAGAAAATACCAAAGGAGAGACTACTAGGGGTGTGATATTATCGGGGCATCATCAAATTGAGATTATTAATAGATCCTAGCATTACTCAATAGTATAATTAGTTGTGGACTAGGTGGCACATTACGTTTTTCAACCAATTAGCTGCCTTATACCTCAAATTTTCTCAAATCACGAAGTCCTTTTCACAACAACCACATCAACATGGGAAAGAATCAACTAGTTCTAGCTTTGATTCTCAATGGGTGCTTGACAATGAGTTTTGTCTATCTCTAGACCAACCCCATATGATCAACACCCAAATGCCCACTAATATTTCATCACCCTTATTCTACATTACTTTTTTAAGCAAAATTAGAGTTAGTAAATACAACCCACATTTGCAACTATAAGTATTTAGATTAAAACTTAGATGAAACACTAGAATTATACTAATTGAGTAAATCTAATATCAATCAAATAATACCCAATCCAAATCAACCCCAATCATTCACATACTCCTAGCAAGGAATTTAGCTACTCATGTAAGAAGAAGAAGACATTTCATTAAGGAATAATTCAATATCCATTCAACAAAATGAGTAAGAAAATTCAAGCACAAGGTTCTTATCTCCAATGGAGTTTTTCTACCTTTTTAATGAAGAAGATGAAGCTTTCTCTCTCTACAATTCAATTCTCCAACTTCTCTCTACTTCTATTCAATATTCAATAAAATGCAATAAAGATTTGGCATAGAAGGTTCAGTTCTCTTCTAGAAATATACAACAGTAGGGTACAAAATGCTCCTCTTTTTCTAAATCGGATGTTTTTCCCTTTTCTAATGGACCTCACTTGCAAGCCACCGGCGGTTCGCCGATGCTGATCTATAGTGATCTTGGGCAGAATTGCATGCCCAAGTGATACTCAAATACTTCATTTCGACTTGTTTATCTATCATTATGTGTATATTCTCAGGTGATTCTTAGTTAAATGTGAATTTATACTAACCAACATGATTAGTGTTTTTTTTTAGGTAAAAGGAAATTTTGGAAGCTAATACACATGTTGGTGAAGAGCGGGAATGGACTTGGAAACAAGGAGTGGAAGTTGACAAGGGAGAGAAGAAAAAATAAGGGCTCCGCGATGGAGCCGTGTCACGCTGCCATCGCGGAGGCATTCTACCTCAGATGAATTAATTTGGTCAAAATCTAGTGGAGGTTCGCGTTACCTCCGTGACACGGAGGCAATGCTCCGCGATGCACCCCGTGTCACGTTGAGTACAATTATCTGGAACCTCAAGTTCTAGTGAGGTGCGTGATACTTTTTAGTGGCTTTGGAAGCGAGCTCTGATACCAAGTCATTGCCACGTTGAGTGCATTTAGGCTGAGAGCCGACTTCGGTGAAATTAAAAGCGATACCCCCGTGGCAGAAGGTACTCCGCGATACTCCGTGCCACGTTGCTTGATATTCGGGAAAATTCTCAAGGTATAAATAGCACACTTAGGTTTTTATTTTAAATATTCTGACTTGGTTGAGCAAGAACGTGGGTTGCAGTTAGTTGAAGACGAAAATTCTAGGACCTTCTCTTTCTCTTTCTCTTTAATCTCAATTGTTTGCTTATGAATTATATACTTATTTGATGATGTTTAATCCACAAATGAGTGGCTAATTCACTTCTTGCTGAGGTTAAGAAACAATTGTAGTGGAATGCAATTGTTGATCATTTTAGTTTCATCTTTTCTTCAATGGTTGTTCTATCTTTTCTTGTTCTTACTGCATTAATGTTGTAATGTTAATTATGTAGAAATCAATTTTGATTTTAAAAGGAAAGAAATTGGAAAGGTTTGAATTGGTAGGATATGACTTTTCTTAGCTCTTAAAAATTGAGAAAAGATTTACATTCAAAATAGAAATATATCGAGAGTCTTATTAGTCAATTAAGGAATCGGTTATGTATATTTAGAGCATGAGAATTCTTTTATACAGAAATGCAGATTAAGGTTCATGATTCTTAAATGTGATAAGTTCGAAAGATCCAATCCATAGGAAATAATTCTTGACTATCAACCGAAGAAAAGATTAAGCCCGAATTGAATTGATAAATTTACTTCCTGCATGTTTGTCTTAACCTGAAACTTGCTCTTTACTATTATTCAGACTCAAATTATAATTTTGACTAAGATTCTCATTACTTAATAACTTAAACTCGTAAACATTATTTATTTGGTTGTTTGCATTCATAAAGACATAGTTCAACGGCGGCAAGTTAGTGGTATCGTAGTTTGGGTCACAATGGGATACGATGCACTTAGCAATTAAACCACTTTACTACATGTTCGACCACGTGCACTGCGTGTAGTCACCACACCACCGAACAATTTTCCATGATCCGTTTGCCTATAATAACATTTATCACTCATAAGTATCCAAATGGCACCGTTCGAGGCTCTATATGGAGGAGGTGTAGATTGCCCATCGGGTGGTTTGAGATTTGGGAAGCCGCTATGATAGGGCCTGATTTGGTTCATGAGGCCATGGTAAAGGTTCAATTGATAAGGAAGGTTGAAGACCACTCAAGAGCCGGAAAAATCATATGCTGATGTGAGGAGGAGAGACTGGAGTTTGAGGTGGACGATTGGAGTATTTCTAAGGTATCTCCATGAAAGGAGTCATGCGGTTCGAAAAGAAAGGAAACTTGGTCCCCGCTATGTTAGTCCTTATCAAATTGTGAGAAGAGTTGGCAAAGTGGCATGAGTTGGAGTTTCCTTCTGATATCTTCCGTACAGGTGCTTCATGTATAGCTTTGAAAAAGTGTTTGGGTGACCTATCCTTTGTAGTCCCGGCGGATAGTGTTGAGGTAAAAAGTCTTCCACAGTTATGAAGAAATTCCATTGAAATATTTTGGATCGTCAGGTTCGAAAATTGAGAAACAAAGTAGCTTGATTAAGGTTTATAAATCAACATATTAGGAGTATGGGAAACCCGAAGTGGATATAGTGGCTAAATACCCATTTTTCTCTACAGCTCAATTCCGACTTAAGATTTACCAATTTTACCCTATGAATCTATCTAGTTTCATGTTCAGTTCATGTGTACAAGTTTCTCTTTGTGTATGAATGTGTATGTAGAAGTATGTGATAAGTTCAGCTATGTGTTTTTATTTGGAGGTAGTTATTCAATGAAAACTAGTTAAAATAGTCAGTATATGGCTATGATAAATTGTGTGTTTCTGTTTATGATTGTTTCCTGAATTTGAGGATAAATATTCCCAAGGAAGGAGATATTGTATGCCCCAGGGGGTGCCTAGGAGTAGACTGAGAAGCAAAAATGAAGAAGTTTCTAATGTTGAATTATGATTAAATGTGCATATTTTATAATATTTTCAATTATAAATTATGTTTTAAAGTTTATAAATTAAGATGCCCATCCATGAAAGTTCATGAATGTTGAAATATATGATATATGTATTCAAGCATGATGAGAAGATTATGAAAGTATGATTTCAGATTAATAACCATGTCTATGTTCATATTATCACATGATCAAATCTATGTCAAGCATGTTTAAGTATTAGTCAAGCCCATATGATCAAGTATGTTTCATTATTTATCTAAACTTCATGTATTAGCTTACCACATTGATTTTGGAGTCTAGACTCCTGTTCAGCTTGTGAGTGCCTGTTTGAGTCAAAGGTTCCTCATGTTATGATTTCAGATTTATGTACATATATTTTATGAGTCAGCTTCATCACTAGAAGATGGTTCCAGTGTCATTGAAAAATGATGTAGAGCATATGCATTATTTTGGGAGTAGTGTCTATCACCGAGTAGGCTAAGGGTCAGTCAACCCTATGCCTCAGAACTACGAGCCAACATAGGTATGTTGAGGATTATTTATGACCTCCTATTGAGCTTCCCCACCCCCAAAGGGTCTTCAACTTTAACATCAAGCATCATGGTAGCGTCCCTAGCCCAGGAAAGGCTTTGGACGGCTGCCTAATTGAGTGTGATTGTCGGGACCACGTAAGCTCTATCCTGGTATTATCGGGTTATATGAGTCTCCCATTGTTCCTCATGATTTTAGTCATGCATTTTCATCAGCCATGATATTATGTTTTTATGAGTTTGACCCAATGTTCAACTTTACTTATGATTATCAGTTTTCAGCTTTGGGTCATTCGGTTTAGGTTATGATATTCAATTATGTTCAGATTATGATTTCAGAAAATAGCATGCAAGCCTTTCTCACAGAATCTTATCTTGATTATATTTTTATGATATGCATGATTTATGATTTTTCTTAATTGGCGGTGTTTTACTTACTATATACCAATTCCATTCCACGTACAGACCGCATACTCCTAGGCTTTATCTTTTTGATAGGCACATGAAGTCGGATATCCAAGCTCAACCCCATCATTAGTCAAAATCTAAAGTATTAGCACTTTGACCCGAGTTGGTGATTCCTCATCTTTAGAGGACCCTTCTTTTCAGTTGTATTTAGTATTTCCAGTTTCGGACGATAGTGAGTTAAGTTGGGTATTGTCCCATCAACTCATCAGTATTAGAAGCTTTTAAAATAACATGTAATTTCAAAAAACAAGCAATGGGTGATGTATCCAGTTTTATGATATTTCCAGACTTTTTCTTTATTAATCATGTTAGACTTACGCTTGAATATGTAGTTTAGATGTTATGTTCATTCCATGGGTTAGTTTACACCCTGAACTTTTTTTGTTAATTATTTGATGGTTATATGTCATAATAAAGGAATTATGGGTTGTATGTGTCTTTAGGTGAGGGGAGGGAAACATGTGCAAAGGGAAAAGCCTGAAGGTATGTGAGAGTTTGTAAATAGAGTCAATTTGTCGTTATATCTTCAAACATATAATGACCAATAAAGTACTATAACCTATCCGGTATTTGAGTCTAGTTTATAGTGAAAAAAACCACTCATCAATAGGAGTTCGGAGTAAAAGTTATGTTCATTTGAAGACAACAGCATCGGTGAAGCGCCAGGCGGCGAGACAGGCAGGCAGGTGCGCGCGCGGCCCAATCAGTGCTGAATTTCCTGCTTCGAACTAGCCAACCGACGATCTACATTTTTGCCCATACAAACTTCGTAGGGCGTATTCAGAGAACTTCGAAGCCCCGTCACATGGTGAAAATATATTCGAGTAAACTACTCTTGTCTCTTTTGGGCTTTGAAGAGAACCTTGGAAAAGAAAGTCATGGCTTGTTGTTGTCTTGTGATTGATTGGTATTTCTGCGTTTTAGATGATTCTAGGCAGAGGAAGGTAAGAGTTTCTACTCCTGCTTTAGCCCTAATAACATCTCAAGAAAGGGTAAGTAATTCCCTTTTTATTTCTTTTAGTTTATGAGGTTATAACTTGGAGAATGTTGTAGTATTGTGTTATTTTTTCTCTTTAATTTTTTTGGCATGTTGCTGCCCAATTTTCCAGAACTTTGGTTAAGTGATGTTTCTACTTGTTGTGTTTGTAAATTGGACTTAAAAAGAACCTGGGAGTAATCTTGAGAGGAAGATTTTTCGGCAATATTAGAGTCGACACCTTAAGGTATGTAAAGGCGTCCCTATTGTTATTTTCCAAGCACTAGAAATCTTGTTGTTGATCGGGCCAATGTTCCTATGTTTTGTTTTCCTATTGAATTCATACATGATTCTGCTTAAAGTATTAGAAGTACTTCTTAGAAGGCTTGAAGAGTTAAATATGCTTGAAGTGAACAAATGTGAAGTGAAAGGGCGTATTGTTTCTGATTTTTATTATTGTAGTTGTAAATCGGGTCTGAAGTCCCCTCAGCATGGGCACCCAGAGTAGGCTGTGCTATATTATTTCATGCATGTGATATCAAATGTGTTCAAAATTCTAGTTTCTATGTGAAATTGGTAAAAGGCAAGAAGAAGACGACACGCGGACGAACTTAACGCTAGAAAACAAGTTTAAGCTAAAATAAGAGATTAAGCGAACATGAAATGAAAATTCCTTACAATAGTTATCCAGCCTCTTATGAATATGTTCAAGGTATATAAAACCAAGAGGAGATTCATGATTTCTCCCTTTATCTAACTGACTAGTTAACAGTTTTCGAACCAACGATGTGGCTGGAACTTGAAAGTAGAACTCGAATTAGTAAATTATTGATATTTCAGAAATCATATTTATGGAGCAAGGTTATTTTACAATATTATAATGTTAGAAGACTATATAGAAAATACAGTATATATTTACCTTATGCTTACGTTTTCAGTTACCGTAGACAAGCAAAATTTGTCTTTAGAATGTAGATTTGTAAATTTACTGTAACTCTTGTGCTATCTGAACCTCCTGAGAGTCGCCAAGGCATTAATTTAAATAAGTGATATAAATACATTATATGGTAATGATATAATGAATAGTGGGTGACGACCTTCTACTCGTCGGCTAAGAGTTGAGCGTTTGTAAAATAGTGACTTAAGTTAAAGAGAAGCTCTCTGCTATGCCCCTAGGCGTTTATGGAAAGTTGTGATTCTAAGTGTTGAAATTGTCTTCCATGACCGAAAGGGTGATCCCTAGGAAAGCTTCTAATCGATATGATGTAAACTTTATTGAGCTTCTCGGAATAAGGTAATAAGTTGTGAAAGTCAATTCAGCATCATCCGAATTATGGTTATGAGTCTTTATTTCCCTATAAGTCAGCACTTGGAGAGTTGCATATGAATTCTCAAGTTGAACAAACCTATGGCTGAGTGGTAACTATTGTTATAAGCAAACTCAATAAGTGGTTGGTGCTCATCCCACCTACCTCCAAAGTCCAATACACACGCTCGTAACATATTCTCGAGCGTCGAATAGATGCGTTCTGCCTGTCCATCTGTATGGTGGAAAGCTGTGCTCAAGTTCAATCTGTGTCCCCAAGCCCCTCTAAAATAGTGCAAAATTTAGCTATGAATTGGGCCCCTCTTTCAGAATAATGAAGCTGGAACACCGTAAGTCTGGCTATTTCTACGATATACAGCTCGGCATAATCCGTGATAGCTCTTATAGAAGAAAATGGGATGGTTACGTAAGCCTATCAATAATTACCCAAATCCAGGTGTTTCTATGTCTGGTACGGGAGTAATCCTGCTACAAAATCATATTTACTGCTTCCCACTTCCAAAGAGGCACAGCTATGTCTTGAGTCAATCCAGTGGTTTACGGTGTTCCGCATTTACTTGCTTTGGCGGGGTTAGGACACTGGGCTACAAATTCTCTATTTCCCTCTTCATACCTGGACACCAGTAGATTTCTTTCAATATCATGGTACATTTCGCCGCGCCTGGGTGGAGAGAATAGCCCGGGTGTAATGTGCCTAAACATAATCTTGGCGAAATACTGCAAAATACGGAACACAAAGAGCCTTTACATCGCAATACTTCATCTTCAGTTGCACGAAAATCTGGCGCTTTTCCTTGTTGAACTCTGTCCTTAAGCTGTACCAGGTCAGGATCTTCATATTTGCCGTTCTTTATCTCACAACTAATGAAGACACTGCGGTGTTCTAAATTACCACTCTGTTTTCCTCTGTTTACGCTACACGAACAACTAAAGTGGTTACTAGTGTATTTCTTGGGCCAATTCCACTTCTCAGCTGTAAAATATACTAAACTCCCCATAGACTTACGGCTAAGGGAATCTGCTACTACGTTGGCTCTGCTGGTGATACAAAATATTTACATCATAATCTTTCCAACAATTCCAACCGGTAGCCTTTATAGTAAGTTCAACTCTCTCTGGGTGAAGATGTACTATAGGCTCTTATGATTAGTGAAAATATCCACATGAACACCGTACAAGTAATGTCTCCATATTTTTAGGGCGTGGATTACTGCGGCTAGTTCCATGTCATGGGTAGGATAATTCTTTTCGTTTTTCCTCAATTTGTCTGAAGCATAAGCAATCACTTTACCATCTACATCAACACACATCCTAACCCAAACCCGAAGCGTCACAATAAACTGCATGACCCTATGTACCTTGGCAATGCTAACCTTTGTGGCAGAGAGTCCTTTGTCTGGTTCACAGAGCTTTCTGCTCATGCTGCCTCCGTCCATGAAACGCCTACTGCTTTTTGCGTCAACTTAGTCATAGGTGCCGCTATGGTGGAGAATCCCTCAACAAATCTTCTGTAGTACCTTGATAATCCCAGAAAACTGCGTACCTCGGTCAGGTGGTAGGTCTGGGCCATGATTTTACTGCCTCTATTTTAAAACTCTGTATACCGGCATCCGACACGATGTGTCCCAAGAAAGCCACTGAATTCAGCCAAAATTCACATTTAGAGAACTTGGCATACAGCGATGGTCCACACAGCGAGAATGCAGGGCTGTACGCCAAATGAGCCTGATGGTCTGCCTATGAGCGAGAGTACACCAGGATATCATCAATAAACACTATCACAGACGAGGTCTAGGTATGAGTGCAGAAGATCTTTGTTCATCGGGTCCACATAAATACTGCTGGGGCGTTCGTCAACCCACAGGACATGACTAGGAATTCAAAATGGCATTATCTGGTCCTAAAGGCAGTCTTTGGAATGTCCCTTTCACACACTCGAACCTGATGGTATCTAGATTGTATGGTAATCTTGGAGAAATGTCCCTTTGTAATTGATCAAACAATTCATCTATTAAGGAGGCAGATGCTTATTCTTGGCGTAATCTTGTTGGCTAGGTAGTCTATACACATACGGGTAAAGGCCGTCCTTCTTTCTCACCAAATAAGACCCCAGAACACCCTAAGGTGATACTCAGCTTGATAAAGCCCTTATCTAACGAGATCTTTCAGCTGCTCCTTTAATTCTCTAAGTTTTGCAGGAGCCATACAATACCGGAGAGGTGATATGAAATTTGAGTTCACAGTAATAAATAAATTGTAAAATCTATTTCCCTTTAGCCAGGGGAGTGCCGGGTATCATCTGGAAATACATCTAGAATATCACTAACCTTTGGGTATTGGAAGTCAAGGCTCTAGTCATTGTCTTAACTCGATATTAGCGTGCATCCACCCCCTTGGCTATCAACTTTCTCACATGAAGATAGGAAATAAACCTACCTTTTGGCGTAGTGTACTGCCTTTCCACTCGTACTTCCTCCCTTGGAAGTGGAGATCGGATTTGTCTTGGTCCAGCATTCTACATTGCATATGTGAACCAACTAATCCCATACCCATAATGGCGTCGAAATCAACCATCTCTAATTCTACCACTAGATCTACTGTGGTCTGATGATCAGCAGCCTCTACTGTACACCCTCGATAGACCCTTCTGGCTATGAAGTGGAGTCAGCGACGAGTGTGGGTACTTGAAAAGGTTCTTGAAACAACAGGGCCACACTAAACTTCCGAGCCACAAATGTGGTAACGTAGGACGAGTAGATCTGGATCCAATCAATACATAAGCGGGGTATGGTAGATAGTCATCATACCTATCACAACATCAGGTGACATGAATCCTGTCTCCCAGGTAATGCATATGTGCGGCTTGGACCACCCACCTCTGGCTGGAGGCCCTAATGCCCGGCCTCTGCTGCCCAGCGAGGAGCTGCGCCCTGCCGAGGATGCTGAAGCTCGTGACCCTGGGACCTTGTCCTATCTGTCAGTCATCCTGACCTCTTCTTGGACAATCTCTCATCCAGATGACGCTCTTGGCCACAAATATAACATCGATTGGAGCCATACACGCATGCTCGAATGGTGTCGACTACGTATAGGGCAAAGTGGTAAGGTATACCTACTCTTCTCCGCCCTCCTCTATAGTGGTGAATCTGCGGTCCGCGAGCCCCTGCAGTCTCCTGACTGCCCCATGCGACTAAATTTTCCCCTCTCTTGTTTGTGGTGGAGGCGGGGGCCTGGGCGGCTGTCGACAATCGTGGCACAGGTCCTCCCGGACCTCTCTTACATAACTTCCGACTGGCCTATCCTGTGACACTGTTTCTACGACTGGTCCTCCTGATCTCCCGTTTCCCTTTGATGCCCTCAATATTCTTGGTAGATGACTGAACTCGGGCAATATCCATGTCCTCCCTTGAGTAGCCGTAATACAAGTCTCAACATATTCTATATTCAACCCCATGAGTAGACGGTGTATGCTGGATGCCATGGTATCAACAAAGGCTGGTGCATACTGGGCCAAAGAATCAAACCGCAAGGCGTATTCCTGAACACTCATGACCCCCTTCTCCTAAGTAAAACTGGTCCACCCGAGCTGTCAGATCTCTTGTGGTAAATAGTGATCAGGGAAAAGCTCACAGAAGCGGGCCGAGTCGGAGGGGAAACATCTCTCCCTCGGGACCTTTCCCAGCTTTCAGACCACAACACGGTGATGTCGTAATCAGAATGCTGCCAATTTAGTAGTTTCTGTGGGCGTGGCATGCATAACCCTAAATTCTCTCTGGTCTAGAAAATCTTGGGGGTCCTCTGCCCGATCCATATAAACTGTGGGGGATTCAGAGCCAAAAAAATTCCCGAACTCTCGAACTAAGGCCCTTCCTGACGACTCTGCAACTGTAGACGGCATCGACTGATGTGAGCAGCCATCATTTGAGCTAACATGACTACCGCACTCCCTGACCTCCTGGTCGGAAGGTATCGGTATAGGGACTAATAGAGGTGGTGTGTAGAGTGGCTCCTGATGTGAGGTGGAGATTGTTGAGAAGGCTGGGACGATGCCTCTGTATTTCCTTCTGATGGGCTATTCTAAATGAGGTGAGGCATCCTCACTGGTGCCTTCCTGGCGTAATGTCAATCTCCAGCTGTGATAGGATGTCACTGGTATGACATTTATTTGTAACCAAAGAATATAGTAAGCTCTAGGGACTCAAGCTATACTGTGCCGCTCTACCTTTGATTGAATAAGAATAAAAAGCAGCCATCCTATCCTTCTGACCTCCGGCCCTACTAGTATGGCAATTTTTAACATCCATAAACCAAGACTCTGCTTATGCGGGTTTGCAGACTCCTGGGATACGACTACTCTGATACCAAGTTTTCATGCCCCGCCTTGGGGGACTTGACTGGCACCTGGTGCCCTACTAGGACTTAGTTCATGGACTAAGCTAAGCCTAAGCACATACGGTGCCGGTGGCTCTAACTGCGGATTCAAGAAAATGACGGGCTATATAAAGGCTTTAAATACAGCCTCCAGCCATAAGGCCTATAACTACCTGTAAGCAAACAACAACTGCAGAGAAACTGAATTAATAGGAACCTATGCCCGGGCCGACAAGGCCACCATCTTTGTCTAGTTATTTCTTAATCAAGAGAAAACAAGTGCTATAAACTTCTCACGTGACCGACAAGGTGACCACTACAACTAAATAAGGCCCCGACCATCATAAAAAAACTAAAAACATACACGACCTCCATGACTGGTACAACTAACTGGGGAATGCTTTATTGCAAGCCTCTAAGAAGACTGATAAGATGGTCGGGACGGGGCCAGAACCTACCCATCTTGTGCAACAAAGAAAGAAGGAGTAAACCTCTAGCTTTCTAGCTTCGGGTGACTGGAGCTATGATGACTCTGTGTGCTGGCTGAAATAACGGGGGATCGGCTCCTCGTCTATGAGTACCTGCAGGAAAGTAATGCGGTGCCCCAAGCGTGCGTCAATACCCTTTGGTGCAGTATACCAAAGCAACAGGCGGAAAATAACTGAAGACAAGACAATATAACTAGTAGAACTGAAATAGAAAGAAATAGACTATAACTGACTGAAAGTATGAGTTTAAGACTGTCCTCAACTATGCTGAAAGGAGTAGGAGTCGTGCACAGTATGAAATTCTTGTCTATCTATTCCATAGCTAACATAACATGGCATAATATATCGCATATTATAACATAACATAGCACACATAAACCTTACCTGGCCCCATAAGACGGAAGGTAGCCAACACGCAATCTATACCCCTACCCGGTCATCCCATCTCCGTAGTAACTTTATAAGCATCCTACGGTCCACAGGTATGCACTTGGAGCCCATTGAGCCCCTTACTATAGCTGTACCTGAGTTCGGAGGACTCCTGAATCAACACCTCTGGGCGTACCCGCACGACGGGGATGTATAAACCGACCAAGGCAAAATATGGGGAAACTGATGTCCATATTGTCCTAGAGAGGGGAGACATGCCACTCTATAGAGAGACGTATCCTCTCCCTCCGGTGGATGAGTCGATACAACTATTAACCCGTGGGGCGGTCATGAATGCTAGGTAATCAACCCAAAATAGCCATAAGTCAAGTCTCAACTGATAATACTAACATACGATACTGCGTTAGGCTTAATGATAGTAATGTGTATGAAATACATGATGAAACCGATAATGTTGTATATATAATTTGTCATCTTGTCTCTTTGAATCTTATCTGAAACAAGATATAATACTGCTTTAAAAGGGAATCCGTATAGTTTTACTAAGTTTCATGGTAAACATGATTTACTACTTCTAACATGCTTTCTTAAATTCATATTAAACTACTATTCTATTTCTGAGATACTTTATGGGAGCTTATATTGCTTTACTAAGTTTCAGTACAGACACGATAATATCTAACGTGCTTTACTAAATTACATACTTGGGCATCTTTGTACTATTTCTGAAACTACTAGAATTTATATCGTGCTAGTAAGTTTCAAGCTACACATGACATGATGACACAACATCATACTAAAATGTATACTAAACATAATATGCATCTTACGAAACATTCTACTAACACTTGAGCTATTTTACTATCACAGGAACTACTAGTTTGCCAAAGAAGCGGCTACATACCTTGTCGTTAACTTTAAAATTTATCTATTTGTAACTGGCTAATTTTGCTATTTCTTCCAACTGCATTCATATTCATAGCAATTGAGACTAAATTCATCAATATTCTGGAAGGGAGAAAATACTGCTTTGGTATATATGGCCTAAGCGACATCAAAACAGCCAAAACTGCAGCTATTTCTTCGCTATTTCTCGAAAGTCCAGAAGGGAGAAATACTCACTTTAGGGCTAGGAGTATATGGACACTAATTTGGAGCAATTCCACTTACCTTAGCTCGGTAGAACGACGATTCGACGGCCAAATTTCTCGAAACTAACTCCACAGGAATGCTCCTGGCAGCTTAATACTTCACTACCCAAGATTAATTCGAGTTTGGACCGCGTTTAATAGCGTAAACGGAAGGAAATTTCACTAACCCTCTCGTGCCCTCTGTTTCTGATTTGTTTTCTAGAAATTTTTAAGTTAAAATGAGGTAAAACCGAAGTGGAGGGGCTTATATACTTGAGGCTGAACTTCACCTCCGTGGCACGTTGGCCATCGCGGAGGTGAGCCCTCTGTGACACGTTGTCCATTGCGAAGGGGGTCCGCCCAGCCTACTCTTGCGATGGTTCGACGTGGCACTTGTCCGGTCTTTCCCCGGGCCTTTTTCTCGCATGTATGATATTCTAAAACTCTTAATCAACATGCGAATAGGCCATCTAAATGGTAAAAATTTACGGGGTGTAACACTAACTCAACAAGGACCAACCTTTATTGAATTATTGGTCTCAAACCATGGTGAAATAGGCGTTCTATAGTCACATTACTCCAAAAAAGTGTTAATTACCCACTTTAAACATAGGAATCAATACCCAACCCTTTTCCTTTAGGCCTCCCTAGTTTCCATAACCTAGGATTTTATCTTAGAGAATATCATCTAAGACCACCCATTGATTCGAGGGTGTTAGAAAATTGAAACGGGATAAAACTAGTTAAGAATCTTATCTTGGGATGAACAATTGCTCCAGCCTCTGAAAAATTGCCTAACCTTTCTTAAAAGTCGTGCCTTTAAGTTATGGGTGAAAAAACCCTGAAATTCTAACTTTAAACCATCACACTGCCTCCAGTCTTCCATTGAAGCAATCATATTTATGCTGTAGTGGACTCGCTATGGAGGCCCGAATCCTGCCATGGTGGACCCACAGTTAATTCTCCTTTCTATTATGGCGGACCTCCAATAGTCCTGATGGTCTTGCTGTAGCGGCTCCCCCACTGCTGCAGCGGTCCCGCGTTAACCAATAGCTTAATATTTTCTTGCACATTTTTCATTCCTCAAACCTAAGTCTAAATCCAACTCCCGAAACACTCCCTAGCATGGACCTAGGCGAAGATAGGGTGTTCTAGACTTAATCGCCACGTAACGATGGACAGGTCGTTACATCATATACGAATTAAACATTGTTCATCTATAAATTATTAAAGAAAGAAATAGAAAGAAAATCCCTGACTCATCAAACAATTGAAGGTATTTGTCTCGTAATTCTGCTTCTGTCTCCCAAGTGGCTTCCCCTATTGGACGATTCTTCTGCTAGACCTTTACAGTCGCAATCTCCTTCGATATCAACTTGTGGACCTCCCTATCTAATATAGACACAGGCTCCTCTTTGTAAGATGGATTCTCATCAAGCAGCATCGAATCCCATTGAATGATATAGGAACCATCCTCATGATATTTTTTCAGCGTGGAGACATGAAATATTGGATACACCCTGAACAAAACTGGTGGCAAAGCTAGTTCATAAGCTACCTCTCCTATATGCTGAAGGATTTGAAATAGACCAATGTACATTAGGCTAAGCTTTCCCAGCTTTACAAGACTTTCTCTCCCATCATAAACTTCATATCGCTCACTTTTTAATCTGCATACTGCTTTTGCCTGTTTTGATCTTCCAAGAGCCTTTCCTAAATTATCCTAAATTTATCCAAGGATACCTTTAACAAATCAATGCCCCATGATCTCACCTCGAATGCATCAAACCAACTTATAAGGGATCTACATTTCCTCCCATATGAAGCCTTAAATGGCGCCATGCCAACGCTTGAGTGGTAGTTGTTATTGTATATAAATTCTGCCAAGGGTAAGAACCTATCCTAATGATCCCCAAAGTCAATCACACAAGCCCAGAGCATATCCTCCAACACTTGGACTATCCTCTTCGATTGTCCATCCGCCTGCGGGTGAAATGTTATACTCAAGTCTAGCCTAGTGCCCAGTTCAGCTAGTAAGGTTCTCCAAAAATTAGAAGTAAACTGTGTACCTCTATCTGAGATAATTGATACTAGAACCCCATGCAACTAAACCACCTTCTTCACATATAATTTAGCCAACCTCTTCGCATTGTAAGTCACTTGAACCGGCAAAAAATGGACAGAATTAGTCAGTCTGTCAACAATGATCCAAATTGAATCAAACTATCCTAAGGTCTTTGGAAGGCCAACCACGAAATCCATCGCTATCCTCTCCCATTTTCATTTCGGGATGAGTATTCTCTGGAATACTCCCCCAGGCTTTTGATGCTCATACTTTACTTACTGGTAGTTTAGGAACTGAGCAATATGCTCGATGATGTCTCTCTTCATCCTGCTCCACCAATAGTGTTGCTTCAGGTCATGGTCATCTTGGTGACTTCAGAGTGTATAGAGTACCTCGAGCTGTGAGCTTCTACTAAGATGATTTTGATGATACCACAATCCTAGAGAACACATACACGCCTCCTTATCCTTAAAACTCCTCATCATCTATCACCACCTCCTAAGCCTTCCTTCGCAAGACTTGGTCATGAATCTTACTTAGCTTTGCATCCTCAAACTACCTAGGTTTTACTTCATTTAGCAACAACTATCTAACCTCCACACTAGCTAATATTCCACCCGAATCCAATAGTGCAAGTCTAAAAAGGTCGTTGGCCAATGTCTGAACTTCTCAGGATATTGGGTGCCAGGTAGCATCCAAGCAAGCTAACTACCCGTACTTACAGCTTTTTTGCTCAACGCATCTGCCACCATATTAGCCTTCCCAGATGATACAGTTTCATGATGTCATAGTCCTTGAGCAGTTCCATCCACCTTCGCTATCTCAGGTTGAGATCCTTCTGAGTGAAAACATACTGTAAGCTGTGATGGTCCATTGAACACCTCACAACGAGCTCCATACAAGTAATGTCTCTAGATTTTTAAAGTGAATAACACTTCTTCCAATTCCAAGTCATGCATGGGGTAGTTCTTCTCATGCACCTTCATCTATCTTGAAGCATACATAATGACCTGTCTTTCCTACATTAAATCAACACCCAAGCTAGACCGTGAGACATCACAATAAACTACAAAGTATTTACCTTTCATCGGTAGCGCCAAGATAGGGGTCATGGTCAACAAGGTCTTGAGTTTTTGAAAGCTCTCTTCACACTCCTTTGACCACTAAAAGGGAATATCTTTTAAAGTTAGTCTTGTCAATCAGGAGGCAATGCCTACAAAACCCTTCAAAAACCGGCGGTAATATCTGGCTAGCGCCACAAAGCTATGTACTTCAATCACTGTAGTGGGCCTAGAACAGTTATGAACTTCTTCCACCTTTTGTGGATCCACCTTGATCCCTTCCTTAGAGACTACGTGCGCGAAAAAGGACATGGATTCCAACCAAAGTTCACCTTTAGTAAACTTTGAATACAACTATTTATCCTTTAGCATCCCCAATACAATCCTTAGATGATCCTCATATTCCTGCTTAGTCTTAGAATAAAGCAAAATATCATCAATGAAACCGATTATGAAAGAGTCCAGATAGGGTTTGAAGATAGCATGCATCAGGAACATAAAAGTTGTTGGAGCATTAATGAGACCGAATGACATGCCCAAGGACTCATAATGCCTATACCTGATTTAAAAAGCTATCTTTGAAATATCCTCAGCATGGATTTTCAACTGATGATAACCTGACCTTAAATCAATTATTGAGAACATTGCTGCGCCTAGAAGCTGATCAAACAGGTAATCTATTCAGAGAAGAGGATACTTATTTCAAATCGTAATGTTGTTCAGTTGATGGTAGTCAATGTACATGCACATGCTACTATTCTTCTTATTCACAAATAACACAGGGGCATCCCATGGAGAGACACTCGGGCAAATAAAATCCTTACTAAGCAACTCCTACAACTGCTCCTTGAGTTTTCTCAACTCAACCAGTGCCATTGTATGTAGCGATATGGAAATAGTTTGGGTCTTTAGCTCTAAATCTATGCAGAAATTAATATCGCAGTTTGGTGTTATGCCAGACCAATCCATGGAAAATAATTTTAGGAATTCATGAACTACTAGAACAGACTGTACGGAGGGACCCTCTACATTGGTATCTCGAATATGGGCCAGGTAAGTCGAACACCTCTACCCTATAAGATTTTGGGCACGAATATAAGAGATAAGGTTCTTAGGAGCAGGGCTACAATCCTTTTACCACTCTAATCTAGACATTCCTATCATCGCTATGGTGACTGTCTTAGCATGGCAATCTAAAATGGTATGATAGAGAGACAATCAACTCATTCCTATTATAATATCAAAGTCTATCATGTCTAAGATCACCAGATCTACCCGAATATCATAACCCATAAAGCCCACAAAACAAGCATGATAAACTCTATCCACAACCACAAAATCCCCAAAGGGAGTAGAAACATCAATCAGTCGTCAAGAATATCACAAATAAGATTCAACCCCACAACAAAATAGGTAGACACATATAAAAAGTAGAGCCAACATCAAATAAAGCAGTAGCCATTCTGTCACGTACGAGAATAGTACTCTTGATGACTGCATTTGAAGCTTCTATTTTAGGTCGATCGGGGAATGCATAAAAATGAGCCTGAATACCTTTTTGAGACCCACCCATGCTGGACTGAGTACCATCCCTTCCAATCTGAGAACCCCCTCTACTAGTATGAGTACCAGCTCTACCTGCTGAATGACCACCCTGCCCTAGCTAAGGTCAATCCTTGATGAAGGCACTACCTCCTCTCCCTGTTGTAGTTGGTGCTCAGGGAGTCAGGTGCAGAACAATCTTCCCACTTTGTCCAAACATGGGACATCATCTCCATATGTGGCCATACTCTACACACTCATGACACACCTTATCAAGCATTGGCCTCCAGGCCTAAATGGAAGATATAGGGCGAGACCGAAAATCTGAGTGAACCATTTGGGTTCTCCTAACTATACCTGAAGGGTGCTGACTGTCCCCTGGTGGACCCTCGACTGATACCTGCATAGCCAACCAAATAGGGCACCTAAAGTACCCTTGGAGAATTAGAGCCCTAGTAAAAAACCACTAAAGTTACCCACATTTCGAGCTTTATTCTTGGCATTCTTTGCATAGCCATCTTATTTAACTCCCTCCACATTGTTCACAAACTCCACTACTTCTTGGAATGTCTTACCTGCCGAGACCATCTGCAGAACTGACAACGGGAGTCCCATATTCAATCCCTTCACAAACGCCTGATCCTCTCCTCCTCTATCAGTAGTAATGGTAATGCATACCTGGAGAATGAGTGGAACTATGCCTCATAGGCTGCAGCTGAGGAGGTTCCCCACTCAATGTTGGTGAACTCATCGCACCTCTAGTCTTGCAGGGTACTAGGAACATACTTCTCCAGAATACTTCTCCGCCGGTCTGCACTCTACAAATGCTCTCCACCAGATCTTGACATCTCCCATCAGCTGAAATGTAAAAAAATCCACCCCGTACTTCTCTACTACCCCCTTCTTATGGAATCTCTTATAGCAGTCAATGATGAACTCATAGGCGTCCTCCACCTCAGTGTAAACCCAAAAATTTTCTAAGACTAGACTCGAGGGTTAAAAGTTGGTCATGCAGAGAAACTAGAATTGCCTAGTACGAGTGATAGGTTTATGGTTCGACCCGTACTAGGATTCATACTGAGAGGTTCGATGAGTTTATCAAGTTATCAATGAACTGCCACGAATGGATGGCATGGTTCGTACCAGGACAGTACGATTCGTAACAAGAGACCATGGTATGGATTTAGAGAGTTTAGTAGCAAATGTCCAAGAAACCACAACTCGATTCTACAAGTCGTATAAAGGTGGTACGAGTTGTACCTGGGGAGTGTGGGTTGGAGATTTAGAGCAGTGATCCGAGATGAGATGAGGAACCCCGAGCCTTGTACGACCCATGGTAGGGTGGTATGGATTGAGGTAGGTGCCCGTGGTAGGAATTTCAGAAAAGTGATCAAGGGCAGAACATGAAACCATGAGACTTAGTATGAGTTGTGGTAGGGTCCTACGAGTTGGAGGGCTGGACGAGACAATTTTAAATACAAAGTCTCAGGGTTTTTTTTGTAACTTTTTATCCTTTTAACTCCTAAACTAGGTTGTTTTAGTCTTCCTATGGGACGAATTAAAGGGATTTTCCTAACCTAATTCCTCATTCTACTCAAGAATATCTGTAAGTCATCTTCTCTCTTCTTTTCTCAAGGCTCAAGAACTAGGGTCCCCCCCCCCAATGTGCTGCAAGCATCAAGTTATTGTTGGGGATTCTTCAATCAGGTATGTGGGACTTTAACAAGGGTTTTATTTCATCCCTGTGTCCCAATTTTTGTCCAAACCCTATCTATTTTGATTCCCTAGAAAAGCATGTCTTAGGGTTTCGATTCTACGTATGAATTCTCTTATGTTAGTCATGTCTTTCAAGCTTCCTATCATCATGATTTCCTTCTCAAATTCATGATTTATGTCCATGATATGATAATAGCATGATTTCTAAGACTTATCTATGATTTAGCACTATTTTCGAAAAATATGGCTCCTTTAAAATATATGATTTTTCTATGATTTCCGTACATATGATCCACTACGATTTGAGTCTATGATTATCATGAATTTAGTATGATCAGCATGTTTATGGTTCTTTAGACTCTCAGGTCCTCTTTCCAGCTAGAAAGTAGCTCTTACTAGTCTTAGAACACCAGTTTTGATCCCTCAATATTAGCATGTTCATGGTTCTTTAGGCCCTCGGGATCCTTATTAGATAAAGTGGTTCCAACTAGTCTTAGGACATCATCTTCAGGTTATTAGTTTACATGTATCCTTATGTTCAGTTGGGACTAGTACTTAGTACCGAATAGGCAGGGTTTCTAGCATTCCCAGGTCTCAAAACTACGTGCCATCATAGGATAAGGGATTCTCAATAGTAGAGAATGTTTTTCGTAGCCCTAGGAATATGGGATCCTCGCTAGTAAGAGTGTCTCCCTCGCCTCAATGGGCACAAGAAGGGTTATCGTTAGCTGAGATTGTCTCCCTGAGTTCATGAGTGATATCATGCCAGTCATGGTTCTTACCCTTGGCAAGGTACGAACACCCTTCCAACCAAGCTTATAGGTATGGCTCTATGAGGCTCACATTGGAGTTTGTCGGTTTATAGGCTCTCCCATATTATAGTTTCAATTTCATTTCAATACAATTATATTGGTCACAACTTTCGATTTATGATTACAAATTTAGTCTTCAGTACATGTACATGACCCTTAAAACTAGTTTTACTTGTATTTGATTTTATGTTTTCAAACTGTCCTACCATGTCAATATTCATGTTTCATAGAAAGAGTCTTTGTACTTTACTTCAGATTATGTATTCAGTCATTCTTATGTATAGTCTTCTTCTCATATTTATAGCATGTTCTTGTTTGCGTTACGTTTCCCATATACTGAGTACATTCCAAGTACTGACTGTATACTTTATGTGCTATATCATTTTATAATATAGATCCAGGTATTTAGACTCAGTTCCAAACTTCATTAGCTAGTAGTGGTGATTCCTCATCTTCCAAGGATGAGAGTTATGTTTCATTTTATTTTAGTACTTTTTTAGTTTCAAATTTTGGAGTTAGTTGGGGACTTGTCCCAGTAGCTCATTAAAGTAGTAGAGGCTTTCACGTAATGTAGTGTTAGTTTCAGTTTATGACTCAGTGTTGTTATCAGATATTTTTCCTTTTCTGTTGATTAGTTATATTGCGGTTAAGATTTTACTCAAATATTTTTGATAAGTTGTTGTTATGTTAGAGTTATGCTATGTCGTGGGTTATCTTGGAGCCATTCATGGTTCTAAGCCCCGTGTCGCGTAGAGTCTAAGCTCGGATCATGACAACCTTGGTATCAGAGCATTAGGTTTAGGTATGTCCTAGGGTGTTTAAAAGCCATGTCAAAAAGAGTCTTTTTAATGGGTGTGAAGTGCACCACACTTATGAGGAAGAGGCTGCAAGGCATTTTTAGGAAAATTTCCTTTCTTCATGATTCATATCATTCGTAGAGTGTGAAACTCTAAATGTTCCTCTTCTAACTCGTGCTTTATGCATTCATAGACGATACCTTCTAGATGAGAAAACAGAAGGAGAAATGGCAATGGGCACTAGCCAGCCCTATCAGCTCCAGTAGACCAGATGAACGAGCAAGTTACCCATATAGAGTTTTAGACTGCATTCCAGGTATTGGCTCAGGCCATCACGACACAGGACAACCATTAGGCAGTGGCACCCATGAACCCTAATAGGAATGTTATGGCAATAAGGGTGTGAGATTTCATTAAAATGAACCTGCCATAATTCTTTATATTGAAGGTGGATGAAGATCCACAACGGTTCATTGATGAGATTCAAAAGATTGTCCAGATTATGGGAATCTCTGGGGAGGAGAGTGTAGACTTAGCCTCCTATCAACTGAATAGGGTAGCTCATATATGGTTCAGACAATGGAAGGGAAGTCGTAGGGTAAGTGCAACTCCAGTGAGTTGGAACGAGTTCATGGCAGCCTTCTTGGATAGGTTCTTTCTTGGGAGTTGAGGGAAGCAAAGGCTACAGAGTATGTCAACTTGAAATTGTATGATATGATGGTGTAGGAGTATGCTTTGATGTTCACTTAGCTATCAAAATATGCTCCGGAGATGGTTCCTGAGTCGAGGGCTCGCTTGAGGAAGTTCATAAATGGAGTTTCAGACTTAGTAGTGAAGGAGTGCAGGACCGTTACGCTTATCAGCGACATGGAAATTTCCAAACTCATGATCCATGTCCAGTAGATCGAGGAGGAAAAGTTAAAGGAGTTGGAAAGGGAGAACAATAGAGGAAGGATGGGGGACTCAGAGCACTCTCAACATAGGACGAGTGGTGGGCTTTATTCCCAATCCCGTAAGAGGTCATCGGTCCCAGCACCATCGATAGCCAGTGTTCCATCCAAACCCAAGGTAAGGGAGATTACATACCCATCTTTCAAGAAATGTGGAAAGAACCACCTAGGGGATTGCATGACTAGTTTAGATGCTTGTTTCTTGTGCGGCAATAAAGCCCATATGCTCAGAGATTACCCAATAGCCAAGTGGGGTGAAGGTAAAGCCCCATCCACCTCTTCACCAACTCCGTTAGCTCACCCACCTCAGCAGGGCACATTCTCTAGTGCAGGCGGTAGAAAGCATCAGAATCGCTTCTACACCCTTTATCAAATCAGGATCGGGAAAACTCGCCAGAGGTAGTCGCAGGTATGTTATGAGCTTTTCATGTTTATCCTTGCATATTGTTAGACCCCGGAGTCGCACTATGAGGTACAAGATTCCTTTTTGCAACCTAGTATGAGATTTTTCTGTGGATGGTATGAAATGGTTATAAGTATGAAACATTCAGTGATAGCTTTAGGGGCGAATGGGAAGTCAAGAGTTAGTTATGTAGCCTAGACTTAATAAAGGATCCAAGAGCCTTATAATGATGATTTAAGATAAGGGATAGATGATAAGTTGAAGGGACAAGTCAATTCTTGAGTGTTCTAGTAGGGAAGTTCAAGAAACAGTATCTATGGGATGTCAATCCATTTCTATTCAACTGTCTTCCCCTATGTTTTAGTCAACATTACATTCTAATCATTCCCATTTTTAGATTTCCAGAATGATAGATAATCACTTCAGAAAGCAATCCCATTCTTACTCTCAGTCAAATCAATTATCATGTCGACTATTCAGATATCAGAAAGTAGTTTCAGGATTTATAACTCCGTCCTTACTAGATCAGTTCTACTATGAGGAAATAATTCATTCTTAGTACTCTATTTAGTTTTATGCTAGTTCCATGTCCTTCAGTTCTTCTCATGTCTTAGCATGCATGTATGATCCACGAATTCAATTCAGCTGTGTATCTCATTTTAGAGTCAGTTACTGCATCAACATTCAGTCCATATCGTTTAGTTTTGGGATTTGCAGCTCTTTCCATATCTCCCCAACTTACTCAATCTCCATTAGAGGATGAATATTCCTAAGGGAGAGATAATATAACACCTCAAAAGTTTATAATACTAGACCCGAAGGTTGAAAGTTGGTCATGCAGAGAAATTGGAAAACTGCCTCAGTATGAGTCTCAGTCGAGTCATAGGTTCATGGTACGACCTATACTGGGATTTGTACTGAGAGGTCCGATGAGTTCAACAAGTTCTGAGTGAGAAGTGACTGGATGTCACGGATCGTACCAGGATAGTATGAGATGTACCAAGAGACCGTGGTATGCATTTAGAGAGTTTAGCAGCAAGTGGCCGAGAAACCACGACTCAATTCTACAAGCCGTACAAAGGTAGTACAACTCATACCTAGGGGGTGTGGTTAGATATTCAAAGCAATATTCAAAGCAATGATCCGAGATAAGGTGAGGAACCACGAGCCTTGGTACGCTTGTGGTAGGGTGGTGCGGAACATGATAGGTGCCCGTAGTAGGAAGTTCAGAAAAATGATCAAGGGCAGAACCTGAAACCACGAGACTTAGTACGAGTCGTGGTAGGATCCTAAGAGTTGTAGGAAAAGTCGTAGCACTGGATGGGATAGTTTTAAATGCGAAGTCTCAGGGGTATTTTTTTAAAATTCCTACGATTTTAACTAGGTCATTTTAGGATTTCTATGGGACAAATTAAAGGGATTTTCCTGGTCCAATTCCTCATTTTTCTCAAAATCATTCGTAAGTCATTTTTCCCCTTCTTCTCTCACGGC
>JACEIK010000736.1:237843-250617 GCA_018107945.1 Datura stramonium
CAAGGTGCTGCAAGCTTCAAGTTATTGTTGGGGATTCTTTAACAAGGGTTTCTTTTCATTCTTTTTATTTCCAAACCCTAGCTATTTTGATTCCCTAGAAAAGCATGTGTTAGTGTTTCGATTCTATGTATGAATTATCTTATGTTAGTCATGTCTTTAAAGCTTCCTATCATCAATAACAATGTATGCTCATGATTTCCTTCTCAAATTCATGATTTATGTTCGTGATATAATAATAGCATGGTTTCTAAGACTCATATATGATTTAGCACTATTTTTGAAAAATATGGCTTCTTTGAAATGTATGATTTTTCTATGACTTCTATACATATGATCTACACTATGATTTTGGGTCTATGATTATCATGAATTCAATATGATTAGCATGTTTAGTTTTCTTCAAAATCTCATACCTCTTGCTAGCTAGAAAGTAGCCCTGACTAGTCTTAGAACATCAGTTTTGAGCACACAGTATTGCATATTCATGGTCCTTTAGGCTATCGGGATCCTTGTTAGATAAAGTGGTTCCGACTAGTCTTAGGACATCAGCTTCACATTATCAATTTACATGTATCCTTATGTTCAGTTAGAAGTAGTACTTAGCACCGAGTAAGTTGGGTTCTTGCACACCCGAGTCTCAAAACTACGTGTCACCATAGGATAAGAGATTCTCAATAGTAGAGAATATTTTCCTTATCCTGAGGAATATGAGATCCTCGCTAGTAAGAGTGTCTCCCTCTCCTCAATAGGCGCATGCAAGGCTCGTCATTAGCTGATATTGTCTCCCTGAGTTAACCAGTGATATCACACCAATCATGGTTCTTTCCCTTTGTAAGGTACAAACACCCTTCTAGCTAGGGTTACAGGTCGGGCTTCATGAGGCTCACATTGGAATTTGTCGATTCATAGGCTCTCCCACAGTATAGTTTCAGTTTCAATTTAGTGTAGTTATGTCGGTTACAACTTTCGGTATATGATTACAGATTCAGTCTTCAGTACATGTACATGACCCATAAAACTGGTTTTACTTGTATTTCAATAATTTTTTTCAAACTAGCCTACCAAGTCAGTGTTCATGCATCTCAGAAAGGGTCTTTGTACTTCAACTTATGTATTCAGTCATGTTTATGTATAGTTTCCTTCTCAGATTTATAACATGTTCTCATTTCCAGTTATGTTTCCCATATACTCATATATTCTAAGTACTGACCACATACTTTATATGCTATATCATTTTATAATATAGATCCAGGTATTCAGTGGTGAGTCCTTATCTTTCGAGGATGGGAGTTATGTTTCCTTTATTTTAGTTTTATTTTAGTTTCAAAGTTTGAAATTAGCTGGGGACTTGTCCCAGTAGCTCATTAGACTAATATAGGCTTTCAGAAAGTGTAGTGTTAGTTTCATCTTGTGACTCAGTGTTGTTATCAGATCTTTATCCTTTTATGTAGATTAGTTATATTGCGGTTAAGTTTCTGCTCAGATATGTTATATTAGTTGTTGTTATTCATGGTTGTAAGTCTCGTGTCTCATCCGGGGTCTATGCTCGGGATGTGACACTTAGTTCCATAGAAAGTAGGAGGCTTCATTTTCGTGAACCTCCATAATGGATCATGCTTATCCCCAGTCGTCACCAGTTGTTATACCCCAAGAACTCAAAGATCAGACCCGGGAGTTGAAACGAGGAAAATTAGAATTTTGGTGCTTCAGTTGCAGGACAAGTTGTTGGACGACTCGTGAGGAGACCCCATAAGTCGTCAGGTGACTCGTGGGGAGGCTTGAAGGAGAAGGAGACCCCACGGGTGTGGGAATGACTCGTGGTCAGACACCACGAGTCGTTAGGTCAGCCGTGGGTGAGAGAAAAAGGAAAAGAATAGGCAAAGTCCCCCAATGCACTTGAAGGGAGGTGACCACGACTCGTTAGGACTAGCAACGAGTCGTGGTATAAGCCGTTGGGTGAGATTTAAGCAATTTGAAGTTGGGGAGGCAGTGTACATGATAAGAGGTGGCCACGAGTCATGGCCAGTGACAATGGGTCATTAAGTCCCCCCATTACAAGCCCTAAGTGATCTGTTATCTAGTGTATCTGACGGGCAACTTGAAGAGTCGTTGCCCTTTTTTGATGAGTCATCAGGTCACCTGGCAGTTATTTTCTATGAAATAGCAAGGGCCTTCTCTTAATTTCCTAAGTTCCTAAGACCTATACTACGTCGTTTAGCCGTTTTAGTGGGTTTTAAGTAGGGGAAAACCTATTCTAAGTCATTCTTCCCATGCATGCAAGTTTGAAGGTTTGAAGAGGAGATTCAAGGAAAAATCTCAAGGTTTCCATTGGAATTTAGCTTGGGAAATTAGAGGGTGTTAGAATTCACCATTCCTAGGTATGTAAGGCTATGAGTGGGTGTCTCCTTCAACACCCATACCCAATTTCTATCAAATCATGATAAATTTTCTATGATCAAGTATGGGGTTTTCACCCAATTGCACGATTCTTCAATCTCTATACATGGGTATGATTAGATTATGTTTATATTGATGAATTGTGAAGCTTGGGCATATTTTAAATTGTTTTCAATCCAAATTGTGATTTTTAAATTATGAAATTGAATGACCATGGATGAGAAGTTCATGAAAGAATAGAATAATGTTGAATGTATGATGATGATGAGATTTGATGATGAAAAGTATGTTTCTAAAGCTACCCATGACTATGCTATTTTTTTCAAAATGAATTGAGTAGATGTAAGTTTGATAAAGCTTTGGAGCAATGCCCACATGTTGATCTAAAATGATAATTTTCCCGAAATAAGCTTACCACATGGTTTGGAGTGAAGTCTCCCAAATTTCATAATTTCTAGCTTGTGGTATGTTGAGTTAGATATTCCTACATATAGCTTACCACATGATTTGGAGTATATTCTCCCATTTATATTTGAGCTTATGGTATGTTTCGAAATAAAGCTTCTCATATGCATGAATACATAATTGAGATGTATGTCATTATTGAGCTTTGTCAAAGGACAATGTTGAGCTTCATTTTCATATGATGTCGAGTCTATGCATGATTTCATTAATGAGCTTTGTCAATAGACAATGTTGAGCTTCATTTCATACGATGTTGAGTTATTCATGATTTTATTTTGAGCTTCGTCATTAGATTATGTTGAGCTTTGTCAATAGACGATGTTGAGTTTCGTTATATACGATGTATAGCATTGCATTTTTTTGGGAGAAGAGTCTAGCACCGAGCGGGTTAAGGGTGGATCACCCTATGCCCTAGTAATACGCGCCAACATAGGTTGATACTATTATGTTATTGGGACCTCCCTTGTGAGATATCCCCGACCCAATTGGCCCTTTGAGCTTGATATCGATATCATGGTAGCGTCCTTAGCCCTGGCAAGATTTTGGACGGCTCTGCCCACTTGAGTGTGATAGTCGGGACCACGTAAGCTCTATCGTATTTTGTCAGTTAAGTGACAAGTCTCCCACTATCTATATCATTTATATTTGCATATTCATTACTCATGGTGATTACTTTACTCATGCATGTTCTAAAAGTAAGGTTTGACTCATTGTTTATATTTTAAAAATAAATTTCATGTTTCAGCTTTGAGTCAGTCATGATGTTATAAAGCTATGCATGGTTATGTTATGATGAGATTATGATTTCAGAAAGAATGCATGTATGCCCTTCCTCTCATGTTGAAATCTTATGATATGTATGAAATTTTTTAAATGATTTACTTTACTAAAGCAGTTTTTCTTACCTTGCATACATGGTACATTCCATGTACCGACCATATATTTTCTATGATGTATAGTTTCATAATACAGGACCTGGCTCGCAGCTTCAGCCCCGATCTTAATCAGCTTTCCAGAGTCCTTATTAGCTCAGGATTTGTGAGTCCTCATCTTTCGAGGACTAGACTCTCAGTTTTCATTTCATATTTCAGATTCAGTATCGTTGAGTTAGTTGGGGTCTTGTCCCATCAAATCGTCCAGATTAGAGACTTTTAGACTTATGTATGTGTAGCTTCGGATATTATTTTTATGTGTTGTTGTATGAGACTTCCGCTGAGTTATATATTTATAGTTTCTTCATGTTTATTGAATGAGTTAGTTGAATGCTTATGTCATGGGTCGACTTGGGGTCTCTCGGGGTCCCTTGTCCCATGTCTACGATCCGAGCCTCCATAGGGGTCGTGACATTGGTCCAGTCAACATCTCGAAAATACGACTATTGCATGTTGTACCCTTGAGCGTAGCCCTGCTAGAGTCGCTGGTGCCACTCTATTATCCACGAGGCCATTCAGAAGATTTAGCACTTATGCCAGGACCTCGGAGGAAGTTCGAGCGGCCGCAGCACCTCCTCGTATCAGTACCTCTACCTCTACCGCTCCTCTATGCTGAACTTCTGGAGGTATTGGCAATTTCAACATCTCTTGAGTGGGACTAGCAGCACACGCCTTTCTTCTGGCAGCAGCAGGCCTCCACTCGCGACCTTGGCCTCATCCCCGCCGCGAGCTGCGGCTGCCACCACTAGCTTTGGTTCCTTGTCTCTAACTCGTCCTACGTGTGTCCTTATTCTCTGTGAAAGAAATAAAATCTATTAGATACCAATTTGTATCACCAGATACCAATTGGAATCAAACAATATCACTAAAGAGAAAGAAAGAAGGAAATTTTCCTAAAGTCTTGTAGCCTCTCAAAGATAAGTAATGGACGTCTCCGCACCAATCTATAAGACTCTATTAGACTCGCCCTTGTACATTTTGATCAATGAATCTAAGACTCTTATACTATCTGTGTGATGATTCAAGTGGTCGTGACTGACACCCACACTTATCCCCCCCCGGTGGACGAACCAACATGTCCTCACTAGCTTTTCCAATTCCATCATTCATACCAATAAATAAGCAATCTTAAAGTAAAAAGTGGAAGTCTTATAACCATAAAAGAATACTGGAAATATCTATCTATTATAATCCGATAAACTAAAAGTCATTGTACTTGAGGATATTTACCGAACCAAAGTCTACGAAGAATAAACATGAAAATAAATAAGTCCATGTACAAAATAAAAGACATTTCTTCGAGAGGAATTGCAGAAACTCAAAAAAATGAGCTCACCCTCAGATGTCTCGCAGCTGCTCCTGTAGACGATGTCAAGAGGAACTTCCTGGATCACAATCTACACTCATAAAAGAAGTGTAGGAGTAGCATACGTACGACGCGATGTATTGATAGGCATCATTGGCCAACCTTAAATAATAACAAATATACATGTAAAACAGCAATATACAATCACTTAAATAGATAAACATCACATAATCCTATTTCTAGAATCATTTAGAGTAAGGTCTAAAGCTGACCTACTCACTGGATTAGGCCTTACTGCAACGGTGGTATGAACGCAACAATGGTCTTGCCACAAGGTAAGATTACTGCTGCAGTGGTATTGCGTAGGAAGTAACTCGATCAAGCTATCAACTTAGGTTCCTCACTTATAAATTTCTCACAATAAGTTCATCAACTCCGAAAAGGCGTATGCATGATAGAAACTTAACGAGCAATTCATCAACTTATCATATTGGATATACACATGACTACTCAACCATCAATTAATCAACTTATCACATTAGATATACACATGAATCCTCAACCATCAATTCATCAACTTATCATATTGGATATACACATGAATCCTCAACAATCAATTCATCAACTTATCACATTGGATATACATATAAATCCTCAATAATCAACTCTCTTTCACTATCATATCGGCAATATGCTGAGTACACACCTTCATCACATCACCACACACACACATACATGACATATCATTGTAGGGATTATTTCTACCTTTCTATTCATGACCTGCATAGGACTCTAGAAATCCATGTACTGTAAAAGTGTGGTATCCTCTCCCACTTATCTGCTCATCTGGATGCTCCCCTCAGACACGAGACACTCAACTATGATCGCTCGCCCAAATGTTCCCCTCGGGCATGAACCACTCATCTCAGGATAAAACATGTTATCCACTTTCATTCTCATTTTCAATATGTTATCAATCAGTCAATTAGTATAACTTTTTGGTGGTATCATGTAGCCCTCATCATCTTGGTTACACTCATCAGTATACAACCACTCACACGGCAATTAAAAGTACACATGCAATAAATTAATGCATCCCAAATTCACAACATCATTTATTAACAATCATTATTTTCAAGCTCATATTACAAGCATATTAAATTCATCATAACATTAATGATAATTTGTGTCTGCAAACCAACTATTCATGTTTTCATTCAACACATATACACATTATTATCTAAAGTTTAACTCTTTACAAAATCATAACCTACCTCGATTTCCCGAAAAGTGATTTAAGCTATTTTGTAGGAGTTTTGCCTTTTCGTAAAGCCTCCAAACGTTCATATCTAACACAAGAAAAGTAAAATCACATTCAATCATCTACACTTCATTTGGGCTTAGAACTTTAATTCTACCCTCCATTCTACCTAATGTCACGGTCAAATTCAATATTCTAAGGGTTAATGTATTGTATTATATTCCTACACAGCTTATGTCAACTCATTTCAAGAATTTTTTACTCCAAAAACCCTTTTAAATTAGTTCTAACTCAAAAAGGATCAACCTTTTTCAAATTCTAGGTCTCCAACCATGGTGAAATAGGCATTTTATGTCACATTACTCCTAAAAAGTGTTAATTACCCACTTTTAAACCTAGGAATCAACACCCAACCCTTTTCCTTCATGTCTCCTGTTATACCCTGGAAGCTCAAAGATCGGATCCAGAAGTTGAAACGAGAAAATTGTGAAATTAATGTTGCAGGCACAAGACGAGTCATGGGATGACTTGTGAGGAGAACCCACGAGTCGTCAAGTGACTCGTGGGCAGGCCTGGAATAGGTGAAGAATTGAGGTCCTTACTAGGGAGAGAACGACTCGTGGTCAGCCACCACGAGTCGTCATGTCACGCGTGGGGTGACGTATGAATAAAATTGGAAGAAGTAACCAGTGTACCTAACGGATGGGACCCATGAGTCATGAACAGTCCCAATGACTCGTGAGGTGGTCGTGGTCAAGCAAAGTGGGTTTTCATTGATGTTAAGGTAGTGTACTTGACGGGATGTGACCACGAGCCATGGTCACGAGGGACGAGTCGTTAAGTCATCCGTTACGAGCCCCAGCAGACTAGCTATCCAGTGTACTTGAAGAGAAACCTAACGGATCGTTGGCCCTGGTAACGAGTCGTCAGGTCATCCGTTAGGACCCCTTGATAGTTATTTCAGCGATATTAGAAAGGACTTTTTCATAATTCCTAAGTTCTAGGGGCCTATACTACGTCATTTAAAGCTCGTTTTAGTGGGTTTTTAGCAGGGGAAAACCTTATTCTCATGCATGCAAGTTTGAAGGTTTGAAGGTTTGAAGAGGAGGTTCAAGGTGAAATATCAAGGTTTCCAATTGGAATCTCAGCTGGGCAATTAGAGGGTGTTAGAATTCACCATTCCCCAGGTATGTAAGGCTATGAGTGGGTGTTTTCTTCCACACCCATGCCCTATCCCTATCAAAATGTAATAAATTATCTATGATCAAGTATGGGGTTTTACTCAATTGCATGATTCTTCAATCTCTATACATGGGTATGATTAGATTGTATTTATATTGATGATTTATGAAGCTTGGATGGATTCTAAATTGTTTTTCCCTTATAAATTTTTTTTTTCTAAAATTTGAATCTAAAATACCCATGGGTGAAGAGTTCATAAAAGAGGTGATTCATGGAAAATGTGTGATGATGATGAAGTTGATGATGAAAAGAATGTTTCCAAAACTACCCATGATTATGTCGATGTTTTCATAATGAAATGATTAGATCCAAGTATGAAAAAGCTATGGGTGATTCCCACATGTTGATTTAAATTGATGATTTTCCCGAAATAAGCTCACCACATTGTTTGGAGTGAATTTCCCTGATTTTTATTATAAATACTATCTTGTGGTATGTTGATTAAATATTTATATATGTAGCTTACCACATTATTTGGAGTAGATGCTCCCACCTATGATTGAGCTTGTGGTATGTTTCGAAATAAAGTCTCCTATATACACGGATTCATAATTGATATGTATGTCATTCTTGAGCTTCGTCAAGGGACAATGTTGAGCTTTGTCAATAGACAATGTTAAGCTTCGTCAATAGATGATGTTGAGATTCATTATATACGATGTAGAGCATTGCATGTTTTTGGGAGAAGATTCTATCACCGAGCGTGTTAAGGGTCGATCGCCCTATGCCCTAGAACTACGTGCCAACGTAGGTTGATACTTAAATATTATTGAGACCTCCTTTGTGATCTATCCCCGGCCCGATTGTCCCTTCAGCTTGATATTGATATCATGGTATCGTCCATCACCCTGGCAAGGTTATGCACGGCTCTACCCACTTGAGTGTGATAGTTGGGACCATGTAAGCTCTATCGTGGTATGTCGGTTAAGTGACGAGTCTCCCACTATCTATGTCACTCGTATTTGCATATTCATTACTCATGATGATTACTTATGCATGCATGATCAAAAAGCAAGGTTTGACTCATTGTTTAGCTTTTGATATAAATGTATGTTTCATCTTTGAGTCATTCAAGTCAGTCATGATATTCTAAAGCTATGCATAGTCATGTTATGGTAAGAGTACGATTTCATATTGAAGAGATGTAGCCTTCTACTTACACTTAAAAGCTTATGATATATTATGAAATGTTTTAAATGATTTATTTTATTAAAGCGATTTTATTTACCTTGCATACTAGGTACATTTCACATACTAACCGCATACTCTCTATGCTGCATCGTTTCATGATGCAGGACCCGGTTCTTAGGTTCATCCACGCTCGTAGTCACTTATCAGAGTTAGCACCTGCGTTAGTGGTGAGTCCTCATCTTTCAAGGACTAGACTTTCAGTTTCATGTTGTATTTCAGTTTCAGGATTTTGTGGAGTTAGTTGGGGTCCTGTCCCATCAGCTCATCTAGACTAGAGGCTTTTGGCTTATGTATGTATAGCTTTGGATATTATTTTGATGTGTTGTTGTATGATACTTCTGCTGATTTTATAATTATGATTTTTTTCATGTTATTAAATGAGTTATTTGAATTCTTATGCCATGAGTCGACTTGGGGTTTCTCGAGGTCCCTTGTCCCATGTCTATGATTTGGGTCTACGCTCGGGTCGTGACATTTCCTTAGTTTTCATAACCTAGGGTTTTTATCTTAGGAAACACCATCTAAGACCACCCATTTATTTGAGGGCGTTAGGAAATTGAAAGTTGAGAAAAATAGTTAAGAATCTTACCTTGGGATGAAAATTTGCTTTAGCCTCTAGAAAATCTCCCTAACCGTTCTCAAAAGTCATGCCTTTGAGTTATGGGTGAAAAACTCCCAAAATTCTAACTTCAAAAGGTCACACTACCTTTGATCGTTCCTTGCAGTGGTCATATTCTGCCATAGCGCACCCACTACAGCAACTAGGATCCCACCACGGCAGACCCACAGTTAATCCTCCTTTTTATTATGGCAGATCTTCGATCGTCATGAAGGTCTCGCTGCAACAACTCCCCCACCGCTGTAGCAGTGCCTAATAAAACTCAAAACACACCTCTTACTGAAGTATAAAGCGGACGTTATGAATAAAGAACCCAACTAGAGGTTGGGGTCGAATCCATAGGGAATATGGGAGAACTAGATTACAACCGGTAAGTGAACTTGTGAGGTAGTTACTTCAAAATTGGGGGGTTCTAAAGAAAATTAAATAATAAAAACAAGTATTAAAAATCTGGTGTTGAGTCAATATCAAAGGATAACTAGGGTTTATGTCCCCCATGGGTTCATAACTGCTTTGGGTATACATTCGTGATTATCACCAACACTTACTTATAGAACTGTTAACTTAAGTTCATTCAAACGATCGATCAATCCCTATTGAATGACTATACTCAATCACTCGACCAAGTCTCATGAGCAGTTTCAAACTATCCATTATCACTAAGTTCCATATTTAACTATCCCGCGACCACAGCTCAAGTTAATACAATGATTATCAAAATTAAGGCTCTGTTGTAATTCTCTTTTTCTAATCTCTACCTCTTAGTCCTAAGCAAGTAAAGAATTCGGGCATGTCCTAACATTGCGCACCAGTAAGAAACATTTAAGCATGAAGAGAATACAATATAAGTATTTGTATTGATTTTAAAATCACTTTGTCAAACCCTAGCTTGTTAGTCCACCATGGTTCCCACAACCCTACCTATGGAGGTTTTAGCCTCACATAGTTGTAAGATTGTGAATTGCATTCATGATTAAAAACATAAATCAATACTTACAAGAATGACTGAGAAAAACACTTCCTTTAATTACTAAGCAAAATCTTCAAGAATAAATAGCAAGAACACGAAGAATTCAAGAAAAGGCTGATCACAAGTCCAATCAACTCAATTCTCTCTTTCTCTCCTAAAAATCTCTTCTCTGATCGATTCTCCAAAAAATAAAACCTAAAAAGTATTTATACAGACACAAGAATCCTTTTCCTAGGCTGACAGGGTGAATTTCCATATCTGGTTCTGTCTTCGTCATGAGTCAACCTATGACACGTAGCATCATCCTACGGCCCGTACCATCCTTTCGTACCTTACATGACTGGCTGGATTAGATCCTGGTACGACTCATACCTCCATCCCATGATCTATACTGAGCTCCCGTGGCTTGACTCTGAAACTTTGAAATTCTTCTGAAGTTTATCATGACTGCCATGGTACGACTCGTACCTTCTTCCCACGATTCGTACTTTCTTTCCATAGTGGAGTCAACCTCTTATGCAAATGTTCTGATTCTTTTCATGACTTTATCACCACAAATCATACAAGCTTTGTACGACTCGTACTGAGACTCATACAAAGCATCTCTTCAACCTTAGCCTTCTGCAACTTTTCACGGCCATCAGTACGACTCGTGGGACCTTCCTACAACTCGGACTATGGACTACACTTTGAGCCTATTTTGCATACTTTAGGATTTCTTTTGCATTTTTTAGCTGCAACACAAATTTATCCTGCAACTAAAGGAAAAGTGCCTCATATCCACATAAACACACCTAAGTCAAAGCTATTTTCTAGTTTTGAGCGTCAAAAGTGTTGTAAATCCACAATGCATCAGTCCCCCAATTAACCAATAGCTTAATATTTTCCTAAACTTTTTCCATTCCTCAAAACCAAGTCTAAATCCAATTCCCCAAAACACCCCACCATGGACATGCTTTCTAAGGACGTTTCCATAATTTTCTAAACTCCTAGACTCTAAACTGTGTCGTATTGGGCACGTTTTGAAGAGAATTAAAGGGATAATCAACTAAATCCCTCTCACTTTCACTCAACTCTCGATCTCCCAATATCAGAAGTACAATTTACACAGACAGTTCTCTCAGAGCAAGCTAGGGCTTTCGACTCTTCTTCTCAGATTCTCAAGAGTTTTCTCCAGGATTTCTACGCCAGGTATGTGAAAATTTAGTAAGGAATTTGTCCTTCCCTTGTGCCCCAAAAATCCATCTAAATTTTCTTATTAGTTCTAAGCCCTGAGACTTTCGAATTTGAGGAATTTTTCGATCATGTTCTGATTAAATCATGTGAAATGTTGTTCATATTTTTTATTGTTATATTTCCACTATCTACTAATCATGGTTATACTTGTTTCTTGAAAAGTGACTTTAGCCTAATTCAATAAGTTTAGTAACTAGGGTTCTGCATAATTGTATAGGCATAATGTTGCTTGACTCTATCATTGTTGAAAATTCCATGTTATTATTATCAGATAAATGCTCAGTCCGTTGCATGCTAGTTTAGGCTTAGTCAGAGTGTTAGTATCTCCAGTGTCTTTCAGTAATGTCAGCTAATCAGTTTGACCATAGTCAGTTCTTGAGGTGTCAGTGATGCCTCCCAGTTATCAGATCGCAGTTATCAGTTATAAGATATCAGTTAGTTCTATAGATGGTTACGATGCTTCCAAACAAGCAGCTCTGTCCAGTCTTAGAACGTCAGTTAAATTTATCTGGTCTGATTAGACTCTCAGAATACTTCCAGATAAGTAGTCCTGATTTAGTCTAGGGCCCCAGCTTCGAGCTATCATCTTAGTAGTAAATTTAGGATTACCCAGTTGGGAGTGGAACTTAGCACCGCGGACTGGGGTTCTAGCGCACCTAGGTTCCCAGAATTAGGCCGCCACCATAGGTTATTGGCCCATCGGGCCCCAGATTCTGATCACCCAATTCACGCGTTTATAACTTGACAAGGTATATTGGATCCTATCGATGGGGCATGTACATCAAACTCCACGTTTAGCTCACGTGGTTACATGTTGGTTATAGACTCTCCCTCTTATCAATTCAATTTAGTTCAATTTAGTACAGTTTAGTTTAGCTCAACTCTGTATCTCAGTTCCAAGAAATGTTTATCACCATCAGTCAAGATCATTATTGACCATACCAGTTATAGTTCAGTTTTATTAGTTTACAGTATGCAGTTGGTCATCTCATGTTATTTCAGCACAGTTACTTATTCTTTCATGTTGATTGTATCTCTTGTTCGCTCCCGCATTAAGCGCGTCCGCAAGTGTACGGGTCGTGCAAGTAATATAGTGGCTCTTTTTAATAACCGGATTGTCGAACCCACAGGGACTGGACCCATTCCTCTAACTAT
>JACEIK010000736.1:312932-336408 GCA_018107945.1 Datura stramonium
TCTATGTTGTATCATTTCATGATACAGGGTCTGGATCCCAGGCTCATCCTCATCCTTAGTCCATCTCAGCTTACGCTCTCAGCTTATTGGTGAGTCCTCATGTTCTGAGGGTCGTCTGATAGACTATTATGCTATCTTGAGTTTCAGTATTGTTGGGGTTAGTTAGGGATGTTTTCCCTTCAACCCATCGTATATAGTAGAGGATTTCAAACAAGTATGTAGTACTCAGCCTGTGTGTGTACGTCTGGTATTTTCTGATGATATGTTATGGTTACATTTCCTCTATGTTTTATGTTTAGTATTCCGCTTATTTAAATGTGATTATCTGTATGCATGTGCCATGGGTCGACTTGGTGTCTCTCGAGGTCCCTTGTCCCGTGTCTACGATCCGGGTGTACGTTCGGGTCGTGACATAGATTCAGGGGCCAAATTATCCTTTGTGACTCCTTATGTTGCTGTCAGTTTCAAGTCAGTCCCAAAATCTTATTAGAAGCTTTCTTAGTCTCTACTCTTATCGGTGAGTCAGCTATAGCTCGAGGTATATATAGAAATTTCCCTATCATAGTTCTTCAAAAGTCCACCTCAGCCGACTTAGTGAGTTAGATATGACAGACTTTGATGTTATCTTCGGCATGGATTGGTTGCATGTTAGCTATGCTTCAGTAAATTGTAGAACCCGAACCGTGGAGTTTTAATTTTAAGATGAACCAGTCCTAGAGTAGAAGGGTAGTTTAGTAGTGCATGTAGGTTGCTTTGCCTCTTTAGGCCAGAAAGGTTATCTCCAAGGGTTTTGTATATCATTTAGTTCGGGTTAAGGATTCTAAGTCCAAAACCCCAACTCTTTAGTCGGTATTGGTTGTAAATGAGTATTTGAAGGTGTTCGCAGATGATCTACCAGGAGTCCCTCCCGAGCAGGAGATTGACTTCGGTATTGACCTTCCCCCTGATATGCAGCCCATATCCATTCCTCCTAATAGAATGGCTCCAACCGAGCTAAAGGAGTTGAAGGAAAAGTTGAAGGACCTCTTAGATAAGGGTTTCATCGGGCCTAGTAAGTCCCCATGGGGTTCTCCAGTATTTTTTGTTCGGAAGAAAGACATGTCACACCCCGATTTACACCCTGGACGGGACACGGTACTTGAAGCCACAAGTGACCCCAAGTCAACCCCTGGCCTATCATACACTGGCCTTTTGAGTAACATAAAAAGGCACGCAATTGAAATTTTAAAACAAAATGTAGTAAGACTTGAACAAGGTTACATGTTTAATTAAATCAATCCGAGTCTGAAAACAACTTTACGTCTGAAAGCTACTAAGACTAATGATCTGCTGGGACAAACCCCTAGCTAGTTCCAAAGATAAATAAAAGAATGAAAGAATAACTAATGAAAATAATCTCCATCCCCAAAAGATGAGGACTCACCAACTGGATAGTTGGGTTCTTCGGTGAACAGTCAGCTAACGGGGCAAAGACTATGATCTTGCAGTTGTATCATAAAATGATACAGAATGAAAGTATACATCAGTACTTTGAATATACTGAGTAAGTGAGAGGAACATAATACAACAGAATAAATAATAAAATAAATGATAAACTGAAAGGCATACAATGACAAACTAAAGCTTCTGAGCTAAAAAACCTGAAGTATTTAGGTGGTCCGGAAGACCCTGTCTGATGGTCAAAGCATGTTCTAAGTTTGAAATACTAATCTAACTACACCGGACTAAGACTGGACTGAATTGACTAGTGGGAGAGTCTGTAATCGACATGTAACCACGTGGGCTAAACATGGAGTCCGATGTATACACTCCACTGGTAGGACCCAATATACCTTGCTAGGGTATAAAGGCATGAACTGCGTGATCACAAAGTGTGGGCCAATCAAGATAATAAATACTGAAACCTACACTGGCAATATAGTTCTGGGAACCTAGGTGCCCTGGAATCCTGGTCCGCTCGGTGCTAAGTACTACTCTCACTAGATAACCTAAACTAAATACTAAGCTGATAGCTCAAACTGGGGCCCAAAACTAGTCAGGGATACATATCTGAAAGTACCCTGAGAGTCTTAACAGACCAAATTCTAAAACTGGGTTCTATTCTAGACTAGTCAGAACTGCTTATCTAGAAGCGTCATAACTGTCTAAGAACAAACTGGAATCTGAACTGGGTTCCTAAGGCTAGTCAGAGCTATAAGTACAAGTGTCATGACCACCTAGTGGACAAATAACAAAATTCTGGATTTGATTCTGATAACTGGGAGGTAATACTGACACCTAATAAAGTTCTGTAGTCAAACTGATCAGCTGACATATCTGAGTGACACTGAGTAATTTCATATTTTGACTAAGGCTAGACAATCATGTATCCAACCAAGAATTTAGCATGTAAAATGGTAAGGGAATTCACTACATTGGTATAATCAAGAGAATTCCAAGGTTTATCATTTCAATATGAATTTCTAGTTTGTTCTACCCTCAAGAACTAGGGTTGAAGTCACTGCACAGAGATAAGCATCAATACTACCATTAGCTGGTGGAAAAAATACCCAAAATTAATATACATGATGGTTCCACATGGATTAAACAAGACATTATCAAGAATTTCTCAACATTAGAAAATGGTGTAGGGCTAGAATTCACTTTTGAGGAAATAATGTCGATTTACTCATGAACTGATGGAAATCATGTCTAAAATTAATCATCGATATCATTCTATGCGAATTCAAAGAAGTTTACATATAATCTATTCGCATTCGAAAGCTCAGGGCTAGGATTCATAAAGAAATTTGAGAAGGGCTTTGTTGGACACAAGAGAAGAACTATCACCTTATTGAATTCTTACATACCTGACTAAAATTCCCTAGAGAAGGAAGCTTGAATTGCTACGATGGATGAGGAACCACAGACCTTTCTTGAGAGCTCTTGAGTGAGAACCTGCGGAATTTTTCTGAGAATCTGAGCGGGAATGAGGGGAAAACTGTTTAACCCCACTATTAAGTCTGAAATCATGACTAAAACGGCATAGTTTCAAGTTTAGGAAGATATAAAATTACGAAAAAACCCTTTAAAAATCACAGGGAAAAACTGAGTGTCAGTCTCGACGAGTGAGCTAACGGGTCGTGGTCAGTGACCACGACTCGTGGTCAAACTCGTGGACTACATTCCCTGGTAAACACTGAAGTTGCCATGAGGGACCTAACGACTCATCCCTTATGGCCACGATTCGTTGCTTGACCCGTGAGGTACACTATTGGACAAGTCTCCTGGGCTATTAGCGGATAATATGACGACCCGTTACAGGTGACCACGACTAGTGGTCACCACCCGTCAAGTACATTGCCTCCCTCTTTTTTTGTTTCTTATTCACCACCCCACGACTGACCTAGCGACTCGTGGGGCCTGACCACGAGTCATTTCACACCCTTGGGGATCCCTTTACCTCAAATTCCAAACTTCAACCCTGGCCTCCCCACGAGTCACATCACGACTCGTGCGCTACAACAACGGGTCACCTCAGGACTCGTTCTGTGCCTAGTGCTAGTTTTTAAACTTTTCTCCGTTTCAACTCCCTGGTCTGATCTTTGAGCTTCCGAGGTATAACAATATCTCCCCCTTGGGAACATTCATCCTCGAATGTTGAAAAACACACAGAAAGGTAAAGAGATGCAAATTTTAATATTCAAATACTGATCATTAAGACAAAAACTGACGGAATGAATACATCTGATTCAAACTACATAGCTGAACTAAATTCTCTTTTCATATATACCTCCATAAACACAAAAGAAACCTAAATACATGAATTGAACACGAAAACTAAATTGAGTTCTAGGGAAAAATTGATATCTCAAGCTGTAACAAAGCCGGTAGAGAATATGTGTATGTATCTGGCCATCATATCTTCTTCGACCTCCCACGTAGCTGCCTCCACCTGCTGATTTCACCATAAGACCTTGATTGAAGCCACCTCCTTGTTTCTCATCTTATGAACCTGACGTTCAAGGATTTGAATCGGGACCTCCTCGTATGAGAGACTATCCTTTATTTCTACACTTTCCAATGGCACAATTGAAGTTGGATCACCAATGCACTTCTCCAATAACGACACATGAAATACTGGGTGCACAGAAACCAACTTTGAAGGTAATTCCATCTCATAGGCTACCTTGCCAATTCACCTCAAAACTCTGTAGGGTCCCACATACCTCAGACTGAGGTTTCCCTTCCTCCCAAACCTCATCACCCCTTTCATGGGTGAAATTTTCAAATAGACCCAGTCATTTACAGCAAACTCCAATTCTCTTCTCCTCACATCCGCATTAGATTTCTAATGGCTTTGAGCTATTTTCAATCTTTCTCTGATGAGTTGTACCTTATGCATAGATTTACCAAGCCTGGCCTGATTATTGCAGCTACACCAACCTCAAACCATCCAATAGGAGACCTGCACCTTCTACCATGCAATGCCTCAAACCCGCTTTTTATAGGACCAAAAATTCTTTCACAAAATAATCCATCTTTTTCTGCGGCCATCTGGATACTGGAGTGATAACTATTGTTGTATGAAAACTCGATAAGAGGAAAGTGGTCATCCCAACTGCCCTTGAAATTGATTTCGCACTCCCTTAACATAGCTTCTAAGGTCTGGATAGTCCGCTCAGCTAGCCCATCTGTCTGCGGGTGAAAAGTTGTGTGGAGCTTGACCTGAGTGCCAAGTCCCTTCTAAAAAGACTTCCAGAAATGTAAGGTGAACTGGGTACCTATGTGTAAGATGATGGATAACGGCACCCGATGAAGCCTAACCAACTCCCGGATATAAAGTCTAGCATAGTCCTCAACTGAGTCCATCGTTTTTAATGGGAGGAAATGTGCTGACTTAGTCATCCGATCCACTAATACCCATATGGAATCATGTTACCGGTGAGTTCAAAATAGACCCGTAATAAAGTCCATATTTATTTCTTCAAACTTCCATGTGGGTATGCTGATATCTTGGGTCATACCTCCCGGTCATTGATGCTCTACTTTGACTTGCTGGAAGTTCGGGCACTTGGCTACGATTTGGCAATGTCTCTCTTCATGTCATTCCACTAGTAAATATCCTGGAAATCGCTGTAAATTCTAGTAGAATCAAGGTGGATGGAGTACCTCAAACTGTGTGCTTCAGCCAATATCTGTTGTCTTAAGTTACCGTTGTTCGGTACGCACAACCTGCCCTGATAACGGAGCATGCCATCTCCCCCTTTGGAGAAAGCCTCAACCTCCTTTCTAAGAACCACTTCCTTGAGTTTAAGAAGAATGGGATCCTCATCCTCTTTGGACTTAACTTCAACAACCAAAGAGGAGTCTGACCCATTTTGCATCACCATTCCACCCTCAGCCGAGTCATCCAATTGCACCCCTAATCGAGCTAGTCTGTGAATATCCTTTGCCAACTCCTTTTTTCCTTCCTCAATATGAGTCACGCTACCCATAGACACTCTACTTAGGGCATCATCCACCACATTGGATTTTCCCGGGTGATATAGCACGCTCATGTCATAATCCTTCAAGAGCTCTAACCGCCTTCTCTAGCGAAGATTCAGGTCCTAATGATTGAATAGATACTAAAGGCTCTTGTGATCAGTGAAAACATCCACGTGAGCCCCCTATAGGTAATATATCCATATCTTTAATGCAAATACAACCGCTTCTAACTCCAAGTCATGAGTTGGATAATTCTTCTCATGAACCTTGAGCTGCCTGGAGGCGTAGGCTATTACTTTGCCCCGCTGCATTAGAACACAACCAAGTCCAACACTGGAAGTGTTGCAATCACTACAAATCCATCTGATCCTTCTGGTAAAGTCAATACTGGAGCAGTAGTGAGTCAATTTTTTAACTCCTGAAAACTCTTTTCACACGCATCTGACCACTAGAACTTCACCTTCTTCTGAGTCAGCCTAGTCAGTAGACATGCTATAGAAGAAAAACCCTCTACAAAGCATAGGTAATAACTAGCCAAGCCCAAGAAGCTTCTGATTTCGGTTGGAGAGGTAGGTCTTGGCCAGTCTTCTACTACGACTATCTTTTGAGGATCAACCTGGATACCATCACCCGAGACCACATGACCAAGGAAAGTCACATAATTCAACCAGAATTCACATTTTCTAAACTTAGTGAACAACTGGCGGTCTCTGAGTGTCTATAGCACTATCCTCAAATTGTTAGCATGTTCCTCCTCATTTCTAGAGTATACCAGAATGTCATCAATGAACACAATGACGAACATGTTTAGATACTACTTGAAAACCCTATTAATCAGGTCCATGAAAGTCACGGGGACATTAGTTAGTCTAAAGGACATAACCATGAATCCATAGTTACTATACCGAGTTCTGAAGGCTGTTTTCGGTATCTCACATTATCTGACTCTAAGTTGATGATATCCTGACTTGAGATCTACCTTGGAAAAACTACTGGCTCCCTGAAGCAAATCGAGCAAGTTGTCAATCCTGGCTAGGGGATACTTGTTCTTAACTATGACTTTGTTCAGTTAGCGGTAATCAATACACATTCTGAGAATACCATCTTTCTCTCACATGGATAATACTGGAGCACCCCGTAGAGAGATGTTGGGCCCGATGAAACCTTTAACAAGAAGATCTTTTAGCTAATCCTTCAACTCCTTAATCTCAACCGGAGCCATTCTGTAAGGAGGGATGGAGATGGGTTGAGTGTCTAAAAGAAGGTCTATGCCGAAGTCCATTTTGCCGCTCAGGAGGGACTACAGGAAGATCTTCGGGAAACACGTCAGGGAACTCACTGACAACTGGAACTGACTAAATAGTGGGGGTATCAGAGCTGGAATCATTGACCCGAACTAGATGATAAATGAACCCTTTAGTAATGAGCTTCCTTGACTTAAGGTAGGAAATAAACCGACCCTTAGGCGCTGAATTACTTCCCATCCACTCTAAAATTGGCTCATTAGGGAATTGAAATCTGATAACTCTAATGTTGCAGTCGACTGAGGCATAATCAGAGTGTAACCAATCCATGCCAAGAATAAGATCAAAATAAACCATGTCCAACTCTACTAGATTCGCTGGAATGACCTTATTCAATACTAAGATTGGGCAGTTTCTATACACCCGATTGGCTCAACCTGACATAGCAACTAGGGTAGAGACTAAGAATGGTTCTGAGAGGACTTCTGGACTCATTTCAAACTTGAAAACTACATAGGGAGTCACGAATGATAGTGTGGATCCTAGATCTAGTAGGGCATACACATCTAGGTGGAAGAGACGTAACATACCCGTGACCATGTCAGGTGAGCTTTCCTGATCCTGATGAGAGGACAAAGCATAAAAATAGTTTTGGCGCTGACCACCATCCATACCTAAAGTGTCGGCCTACTCAGTTGGTTGGCCTATTAGAGATGTTGAAATGGTCGGCTGTGATCTCCCCCATCTTGCTGACGGACATTCTCTGAGTCGATGACCTAGTTGTCCACACCCAAAGCAACCCTCTCTGCCCTAAAGGCATTCCCCTGTATGGTTCTATCCATACTTAGGGAAAGATGGATAATGGTTTCTGGCACTCTGACTCTGGGACTAAGAACCATATGCTTCACCCTTTCGATCCTTGCGAGACCGAAAAGTAGGGGCGCTGATTGATGTGGGTGTTGGAGCCTTCTGCTGCTACAGCTGCTATTGTGGGTAGCTACTACCTCTAGACCTTTGGTGGCCATAATATGATTGGCCAGTCCTAGCCCGTTTATTCTCCCGCTCCATGTCTTTCAGCTTTTCTACCTCAATCCGCTAGGCATGAATGATGAGGCTGGAGAGATCAATGTCTTTAATGAGCATTGCAATCCTACACTCCTTCGGGACCAGGTTTGATACTCCATTGATGAACTTAAGCATGCGATCCCTTGGCTTTGCCACCATCTCTGGAGTGTATTTGGACAACCTAGTGAACTCTAGAGCATACTCTTCTACAGTCCTGTTTCCCTGTCTCGGGTTTCATGAACTCCACTACCTTGGCCTCCCTGAGCTCTCGAGGGAAAAATTTATCTGGGAAGGCTGTATTGAACTCCTCCCACTCCACCGGTCCTACTCTCGTTGGTCGCCCCTTTTTCTACTATTCATACCAGACCTGGGCTACCCCTTTTAGCTGGTAGGCAGCCAAGTCAACACTCTTAGAGGAGCTGACACCCATTATGCAGGTAATATTTTTAATCTCATCCACGAACTCTTGGGGGTTCTCCCCCACCTTGGATCCCTGAAAGGATGGAGGGTTCATTCGGGTGAAGTCCTGCACCCTAGCAGCTGTTGTAGACCCGTTTATGCTCATCAGCACCACCTGCTGATTCACCTGATTGGTCACAGTTTGGGCGAGCAGATGAATGGCCGCCCTAAATTCTGTGGTAGATACCGAATCATCTTGAGGGGGCTGCTGGGGCAAGTCGGTTAGCGTTGCCGACCCTTCTTCCGTTTCTGCATCTTGGAGGCATGGCTTCACTTAAATGAAATAGAGCACAAATTAGGAGAATGTTTCTGGAATTTAACTTCAACTCACGATAAGGAGTATGAATAAAAGGAAGGTTTCCTAATAATATCTCGTAGCCTCCCTATCATAAGTGTGGCACACTTCACACCCATGAAAAGGACTCTACTTGACGCGACTTTCAGACATCCTAGGGTACTCTAAACCTAGTGCTCTGATACCAAGTTTGTCATGCCCCGAGTTTACACCCTGGATGGGACACCGTACTTGAAGCCACAAGTGACCCCAAGTCAACCCCTGGTCTATCATACATAGGCCTTCTGAGTAACATAAAAAGGCACGCAGTGGAAATTTTAAAACAAAATGTAGAATACTTGAACAAGGTTACATGTTTAATGAAATCAATCTAAGTCTGAAAACAACTTTATGTCTGAAAGCCACTAAGACTAATGAGTTGCTAGGAAAAAACCCCAACTAGCTCCAAATCTAAATAAAAAAATGAAAACATCACTAAAGAAAATAAGCTTCGTCCCCGAAAGATGAGGACTCACCAATTGGATAGCTGGGTTCTTCAGTGAACGGTCGGCTAACGGGGCTGGGATTTTTATCATGCAGCTGTATCATAAAATGATACAATATGAAAGTATGCATCATTGCTTTGAATGTACTGAGTAAGTGAGAGGAACATAATATAACAGAATAAATAATAAAAGAAATGCTTAACTGAAAGACATGCTATGACAAATTAAAGCTGCTAAGCTAAAAAACTGAAGTACTAAGGTGGTCCAGAAGACCCTGTCATGGTCAAAGCATGTTCTAAGTCTGGAATACTAATCTGAACTGAACTGGACTAAGACGGGACTGAATTGACTAGTGGGAGAGTCTGTAACCGACATGTAACCACGTGAGCTAAACATGGAGTCCGATGTATACACCCCACTGGTAAAACCCAATATACCTTGCCAGGATATAAAGGAATGAACTGGGTAATCACAAATTCTGCTGCCAATCAGGCCAATAAATACTAAAACCTATGCTGGCAACGTAGTTTGGGGAACTTGGGTGCGCTGGAACCCCAGTCCGCTCGGTGCTTAGTCCTATTCCTACTAGATAACCTAAATTGAATACTAAGCTGAGAGCTCGAAATTGGGGACTAAAACTAGTCAGGGATACATATTTAAAAGTACCTTGAGAGTCTTAATAGACCAGATTCTAAAACTGGGTTCTATTCTAGACTGGTCAGAGTTGCTTATCTATAAGTGTCGTAACTGTCTAAGAACAAACTGGAATTTGAACTGGGGTCCTAAGGCTAGTCAGAGCTATAAGCCTAAAGTGTCATGAACACCTAGTGGACCAATAAGTGAATTCTGTATCTGATTTTGATAACTGGGAAGTAACACTAACACCTCAGGAAGTTCTGTAGTCAAACTAATCAGCTGATAATTCTGTCTGACACTGAGTAATTTCATATTTTGACTAAGGCTAGACAATCATGTATCTAATCGAGAATTTAGAATATAAAATGGTAAGGGAATTAACTACACTGGTATAATCAAGAGAATTCCAAGGTTTATCATTTCAACATGAACTTCTAGTCTGTTCTACCCTCAAGAACTAGGGTTGAAGTCACTGCACAGAGATAAGCATCAATACTACCATTGGCTGGTGGGAAAAATACCCATAATTAATATACATGATGGTTCCACATGGATTAAACAAGACATTATCAAGAATTTCTCCACATTCGAAAATCTTCAGGGCTAGAATTCACTTTTGCGGAAATAATATCAATTTACTCATGAACTGATGGAAATCATGTTTAAAATCATGGATATCATTCTATGAGAATTCAAAGAAGTTTACATATAATCTCTTCGCATTCGAAAGCTCAAGGCTAGGATTCATAAAGAAGTTTGAGAAGGGTTTTGGAGAACACAAGGGAATAACTATCCCCATGTTGAATTCCCACATCCCTGACTAAATTTCCCTTGAGAAGGAAGCTTGAATTGCTGCAATGTATGAGGAACCCTAGACCTTGCTTGAGAGCTCTTGAGTGAGAACCTGCGTAATTTTTCTGAAAATCTGAGTGGGAATGAGGGGGAAACCATTTAACCCCACTATTAAGTCTGAAATCATGACTAAAACGATGTAGTTTCAAGTTTATAAAGATAGGAAATTACAAAAAGACCATTGAAAAATCGCAGGGAAAAACTGAGTGTTAGTCCCCATGAGTCACCTAACAAGTCGTGGTCAGTGACCACGACTCGTGGCTACACTACCTGGTAAACACTGAAGTTTCCATGAGAGACCTAACGACTCGTCCCTTGTGGCCACGACTCATTGCTTGACCCATGAGGTACACTGTTGGACAAGTCTCCTGGGATCTTAACAGATAATGTGATGACTCGTTACAGGTGACCACGACTCGGGGTCACCACCCGTCACGTACATTGCCTCCTTCCTTTTTTCTTTCTTACTCACCATCGCACGACTGACCTAACGACTCGTAGGGCTTGACCACGAGTCGTTATCACGCCCGTGGCGATCCTTTTTCCTCAATTCAAAAATTCTCTCCTACACTCCCCATGAGTCACATCACCACTCGTGGGATGAAGCAACAGGTCACCTCACGACTCATTCTGTGCCTGGTGCCAGTTTTTAAACTTTTCTTTGTTTCAACTCCTGGGTCTGATTTTTGAGCTTCTGGGTATAACAAGATGGTTCTCTAAAGATTTTCATTGATTATCACCAATCGAACAAGGTCACAGTCAACAATAAGTATCCCTTCCCCAGGATTGATAACTTGTTCAACCAGCTTTAGGGTGCTAAGTGCTTTTCAAAGATAGACCTCAGATCCGGCTATCACTAGCTCAGAGTTAGGGAGAGTGACATTTCGAAGACAGCCTTCAGAACTCGGTATGATCTTTATGAATTTGTAGTTATGTATTTTGAACTAATGAATACCCCTGCAGCTTTTATGGATTTGATTAATAGGGTATTCAAGCAGTACTTGGATATGCTTGTCATGGACGACATCCTTGAGTGAGGAGGAGTTTGCCGCTCGCTTGAGAATTGTGTTGCAAACTCCTAATGACCGTAAGTTATTTGCTAAATTTAAAAAGTGTGAGTTTTGGCTGCAGTCAGTTGCATTTATTAGCCATGTGGTGTCTAGTGAGGTTGTTCAAGTAGACTCTCAGAAGATAGAGGCAGTGAAGAACTGGCCTAGACCTGTCAGCTCTACTGACATCGGAAGCTTTTTGGGTTTAGCTGGCTACTACCGGAGGTTTGTATAGGGATTTTCATCCATTACTGCACCTTTTACTAAGTTGACTCAAAAGATGGCCAGATTTAAATGGTCCAATACTGTAATGCCCCAGAAACTCAAAGATTAGCCCCAGGAGTTAAAATGGAGAAAATTGGAAAATCTACACCAGGTCACAGAACGAGTCATTATGTGACCCATGGAGGTGACCACAAGTCGTTAAGTGAATCGTGGTGAGGACTTTGAACTTAGTTGAAAATTTTCGAAAAGGGGGTGACCACGGGTGTGACGACGAGTCGTGGGCTGACCCATTGTCAATGTCTGACTAGGAGTTGGAGAAGGCAGGCAATATACATAATGGGTCCTCACCATGACTCTTTTGGGATTCATGAGTCGTCGTGTCACCCGTGGTGTCTCCAGGTGAATAAGTGTAAAGTCTCTCTTAGAAAGATTCAGAGTAGAAGTTAGGGCGATTGATTCTTCTTAGATTTTTCAAGTATTAATCATTGGGATTTCTTTCTCCAAATATGTGGAAAATCAACAAGGGAATAGTTCTTCCCTTGTGTCTCCAAAATTCTTCCTATTTTCTTTATCAGTTCTTGCCCTGCAGATTATCGAATGTTAAAAAATTATTAGTTATGCTTTGTTTAATTCATGTGGAATATTGTTTTATGATAATTATAGATATTTTACACTAGTTTGTGATAGTATTAATGCTTATCCCTATACATAAAATTTTGCGCTAGTCCTTTAGATTAGAAAAGACTAGAATCTTTCTATAGTGATTAAACCTCGAAATTTTTCCTAATTCTATCAGTGTTGTGGATTCCCATATTATTTGTATATGCTGAATTCAGTCAAATACATGTTAGCCTAGTTTCAGTCAAAATGTTAGAGTACTAAGTGTTAGTCAGAAATGTCAACTGATCAGTTTGACTACAGAATTTTTTGAGGTGTCAATACTGCCTCCTAGTTATCAGAGTCAGACTCAGTATCAGTTTTAGTGGTTTGTAGGTATTCATGAAACTTTCAGATAAGTAGCTCTGACTAGCCTAGGACCCCAGCTTCAGAATTACAGTTTGTTCTTTAGATGGTTACGACGCTTCCAGATTAGCAGCTTTGACAGTCTTAGAACCTAGTTATAGAATCCGGTCCGATAAGACTCTCAGGGTGCTTCCAGATAAGTATTCCTGAATTAGTCTTGGGCCCTAGTTTTGAGCTATCAGCCTAGTAGTAAGTTTAGAAATATCCAGTTGGAGCAGGTTAGCACTGAGCGGACCGGGGTTCCAGCGCACCCAAGTTCCAAAAACTACGTTGCCACCATAGGTTACAGTTTTATTGGCCTCACGGCCCCAGAATCTTGTGATCACCTAGTTCATGCCTCTATACCCTGGCTAGGTATATTGGGTCCTACCGATGGGTGTATACATCGGACTCCACTTCTACCTCACGTGGTTATATATTAGTTATAGACTCTCCCACTAGTCAGTTCAGTCATAGTTTAGCCCAGTTCAGCTCAGTATCAGTTTAGCCTAGTTTAGCTCAGTCTTAGCTTAGCTTAGTTTGGAACAGTTTCAGACTACTCAATATAGTTATGAGTTCGTATAGTGTTTCAGACCAGTATCTCAGATTTAGAGCATGACTTTTACCATCATATAGGAGTATTTAGACCACTTCAGTCTATTGTTGTTATTACAGCTTATGTAGTTTCAGTTGGTCATTGCATGTCTGTTTAGTACAATTACTTATTCCATTGTGTTATGCTTTCTCTCACTTACTCAATACATTTTAAAGTACTGACGCATACTTTTATGCTGTATCATTTTATGATACAGCTTCAGGATCTTAGTCTCAGCCTCGCTAGTCGATTGCTCTAAGAAGACTTCATCTTTCCTATTTGGTGAGTCCTCATCTTTCGAGGACTAAGATTATTTTACTCGGTTTTGCTTTCTTCTATTTAGAGTTGGAGTTGTCCCAAAAACTCATCAGTTGTAAATGCTTTCAGACACAGATTTGGTTTTTCAGACTTGTAGTTTTGCTCAGACGTTGTTAAACTTATGATCCAACTCTATTTCATAAATGTTTTATAGTTTACTTTAAAGCTTCTTCTATATTTCATGTTTACTCAGAATGTAAGTGTATGATAGACCAAGGGTTGACTTGGGGTTACTTGTGGCTCCAAGTACTGTGTCCCTTCCAAGGTGTAAGCTCAGGGTGTGACAAACTTGGTATCAGGGCACTAGGTTTAGAGTATCCTCAAATGTCTGAAAGCCGCATCGAGTAGAGTCCCTTTCTTGGGTATGAAGCGGTCCACACTTATGACGAGGAGGCTAAAAGATTTTATTAGGAAAACTCCCTTTTGTTCATACTCTTTATCGTGTGTTGAAATTCAATTCCAAAATTGTTCTCCTAACTTGTGCTCTATTTCATTTCAGTGAACTATGCCTCCGCGATGTGGTAACAAAAGAAGGGCCGGTAACGCTCACCGACCTGCACCACCAGCTCTAGAAGCCCCTCAGGACGACTTAGTGTCCATCGCAAAATTCAGGGCGGCTATCCAGCTGCTTGCTCAGACAGTTACCAATCAGGTGAACCAGTAGGTGGTTCCAATCAACAATAATGGGGCCGCAGCAGCTGCCCGAGTATGGAACTTCACTCGGATGAACCCTCCAGATTTTCACGGATCTAAGGTGGGAGAGGACCCATAGGAGTTTGTGGATGAGATTAGAAATATCACCTGAATTATGGGTGTCAACTCCTCAGAGAGTGCTGACTTGGCTTCCTAGTAGCTGAAAGGGGTAGCCCAGGTATGGTACGATCAGTGGAAGGAGGGAGGCCAACGGGAGCAGGACTGATGGAATGGGAGGAGTTCACTACAGCCTTCCTAGATAGATTCTTCCCCTAAGAGCTCAGGGAGGCAAGAGTAGCGGAGTTCATGAATGTGAGACAGGTAAATCGGACGGTGAAGGAGTATGCACCGGAGTTCACCAGACTGTCTTAATATGATCTAAAGATGGTAGCCGAGCCAAGGGCTCGTATGCTGAAATTTGCCAATGGGGTATCCAACCTGGTCCTCAAAGAGTGCAGGATAGCGATGCTAATTAAGGATATTGACCTCTCCAACCTTATTGTTCATGCCTAGCATATTGAGGCAGAAAAACTAAAGGACATGGAGTGGAAGAACAAGCAGGAAAGGACTGGCTAATCATATTATGGTCACTAGAGGTCAGGCGGTTGTAGCCGCCCACAGCAGCAGCAGCAGAGGGCTCCAACACCCAGCTCAGCCAGCTCCCCTACCTTTAGGTCCTTCCAGGATCGAAGGGGTGGAGCATTTGGCTCTCAGTCCCAGAGCTACAGAGCCAGCAACAGGTATCTAGCTTGGCCTAAGTGTGGCAGGAACCACCCAGGAGAGTGTCTTCAGGGTTGAGAGGGTTGTTTTGGTTGTGGACAGCTTGGTCATCGGCTTAAAGAGTGTCCGTCAGCAGGACGGGGAAGGTCACAATCCACTACCTCAGTGGTTCCAACAGGCCAACCAGCTCAACAGGCTAATACTTCAGGTACGGATGGCGGTCAGCGCCAAAATCATTTTTATGCATTATCATCTCGTCAGGATTAGGAGAACTCACCTAATGTGGTCATCGGTATGTTACGTCTTTTCCACATAGATGTATATGCCCTACTAGATCTAGGAGCCACATTGTCGTTCGTGACTCCATACATAGTTGTTCAGTTTAATATCAGTCCAAAGGTCCTCTCAGAACCGTTTTCAGTCTCCACCCTAGTTGGCGAGTCAATTAGAGCCAGCCGGGTGTATAGAAACTGCCCAGTCTCAATATTTAATAAGGTCATTCCAGATGATCTCGTAGAATTAGACATGGTCGATTTTGACATCATCCTTGGCATGGATTGGTTACACTCCGGTTATGCCTCAGTCGATTGCAGAACTAGAATTGTCAAATTTCAATTTCCAAATGAGCTAGTGTTAGAGTGGATGGGCAGTAGTTCAGCGCCTAAGGGTCGGTTTATTTCGTACCTTAAGGCCCAAAATCTTATTTCTAAGGGATGTATCTATCATCTAGTTCGGGTTAAATATTCCAACTTTGAGACACCAACTATCCAGTCGGTCCCTATTGTCAGCGAATTTTCTGATGTGTTCTCTAAAGATCTTCCTGGAGTTCCTCCTGAGCGGGAAATCGACTTTGGTATAGACCTTATCCCAAATACTCAGCCCATCTCCATCTCTCCTTACATAATGGCTCCAACCAAGCTTAAGGAGTTGAAGGAGTAGCTAAAAGACCTTCTCGATAGGGGTTTTATCAGACCCAACATCTCTCCCTAGGGTGCTTCAGTGTTATTCATGCGAAATAAAGACGGTACCCTCATAATGTGCATCGATTACCATCAATTGAACAAGGTCACAGTCAAGAACAGGTATCCCTTACCAAGAATTGACGACTTGTTCAACCAACTTCAGGGAGCAAGCTGTTTCTCCAAAATAGATCTCAGGTCAGGGTATCATCAGCTAAGAGTCAAAGAGTGTGACATACCGAAAACAACTTTTCGGACTCGGTATGGTCACTACGAGTTCGTGGTTATGTCCTTTGGACTCACAAATGCCTCTGCAGCCTTTATGGACCTGATGAACAAAGTCTTCAAGCAGTATCTGGATATGTTCGTCATTATATTTATCGAAGACATTCTGGTATACTCTATAAATGAGGAAAAGCATGCTAATCACCTAAGGATAGTGCTTCAGACACTCTGAGACCGTCAGTTATTTTCCAAGTTCAGCAAATGCAAATTCTAGTTGAAGTCCGTGACTTTCCTAGGTAATGTGGTCTCGGGTGAGGGTATTTAGGTTGATCCTCAAAAGGTAACAGCGGTGAAAGACTGGCCGGTCCTACCTCCCCAACCAAAATCAGAAGTTTCTTGGGTCTAGCCAGTTATTACCAATGCTTTATGGAAGGCTTTTCTTCTATAGCATCCCCTCTGACTAGGCTGACTCAGAAGAAGGTGAAATTTTAGTGGTCAGATGCGTATGAGAAGAGTTTCCAGGAGTTAAAAACTCGACTCACTATAGCTCCAATGTTGACCCTACCAGAAGGATCATATGGATTTGTAGTATATTGCGACGCTTCCAGAGTTGGACTCGGTTGCGTTCTGATTCAGCGGGGCAAGGTGATAGCCTATGCCTCCAGACAGCTCAAAGTTCATGAAAAGAATTATCCGACTCATGACATAGATTTGGCAGCGGTAGTGTTTGCATTGAAAATATGGATACACTATTTGTACAGGGCTCACATGGAAGTTTTCACCGATCACAAGAGCCTTCAGTATGTATTTAGTCAGAAAGATCTAAATCTTCGTCAGAGAAGGTGGTTAGAGCTCTTGATGGACTATGAAATGAGCGTGCTATATCATCCGAGCAAAGCCAATGTGGTGTCGGATGCTCTGAACAGAGTATCTACGGGGAGCGTGGCCCATATGGAAGAGGGCAGAAAGGAACTGGCAAAGGATATTCACCGACTAGCTCGGTTAGGGGTGCAGTTGGTTGACTTAGCTGAGAGTGGAGTGGTAATGCAAAGTGGGTCAGATTCCTCTTTTGTTTTTGAAGTTAAGTCAAAACTGGATAAAGATCCATCTTACTTAAGCTCAAGGAAGCGGTTTTCAGAAAAATAAGTTAAGGCTTTCTCTAAAGGGGGTGATGGTGTGCTCCGTTACCAAGGCAGATTGTGTGTATCAGACGTTGGTGATTTGAGACAAAAGATACTAGCTTAAGCACACATCTCGATATACTCCATCCACCCTGGTTCTACTAAAATGTACCACAATTTACGGGATATTTACTGGTGGAATGGTATGAAGAGAGACATCACTGAAGTTGTAGCTAAGTGCCCAACCTGCCAGCAGGTCAAAGTAGAACACTAGAGACCGGGAGGTATGACTCAGGATATTAGCATACCCACATGGAAGTGGGAAGAAGTAAATATGGACTTTATTACGGGTCTACCTCGGACTCATCGGCAGCATGATTCAATCTGGGTAATAGTAGATCGGATGACTAAGTCAGCACATTTCCTCCTAGTTAAAAATACAGATTCAGTTGAATACTATACTAGGCTTTATATCGGGGAGTTGGTCAGACTTTATGGGGTGCCCTTATCCATTATCTCAGACAGAGGTACCCAGTTCACCTCTCACTTCTAGAAGTCTTTTCAGAAGGGACTACCCAGGTCAAGATCAGCTCAGCTTTTCACCCACAGACAGATGGACAAGCTGAGCAGACTATTCAGACCCTAGAAGATATGTTGAGAGCATGCGTGATCAATTTCAAGGGCAGTTGGGATGATCACTTGCCTCTCATCAAGTTTGCTTACAACAACAACTACCACTCCAGTATCCAGATGGCCCCGTTTGAGGCATTATATGGAAAGAGGTGTAGATCTCCTATCGGGTGGTTTGAAGTGGGTGAAGCTACTTTAATCAGGCCAGACTCGGTTCATGAAACTATGAAGAAAGTTCAGCTCATCCGAGAAAGATTGAAACATCTCAGAGCCGTTAGAAATCTTATGTTGATGTGAGGAGAAGACAATTGGAGTTTGCTATGGATGACTAGGTTTATTTGAAAATTTCACCCATGAAAGGGGTAATGAGATTTGGGAAGAAAGAAAAGCTTAGTCCGAGATATGTGGGACCCTACAAAATTTTAAGGCGAATTGGCAAGATAGCTTATTAGCTGGAATTACCTTCAGAGTTGGCATCTATGCACCTAGTATTCCATGCGTCACTATTGAAGAAGTACGTCAGTGATCCAACTTCAATTATGCCATTGGACAGTGTGGGAGTGAAATATAGTCTCTCATACAAAGAGGTCTCAGTCCAGATCCTTGACCGTCAGGTTCGTAAGCTAAGGAACAAGGATGTAGCTTCGATCAAAAACTTGTGGAGGAATCAGCAGGTTGAGGGAGCTGTGGGAGGCCGAAGTAGATATGATGGCTAGATAACCCCATTTGTTCCCTTCCGGCTCAGTTTCAGTTTAAGGTATCAATTTCCTCCCGAAAACTGCTTTCAGTTCGTGTGTTCCAGTTTCTTTCATGTAAATGAATATGTGTATGATTAGTGAATTCAATTCAGGCTTGTGTTTCAGTTCAGAGGTAGTCATTCTGTTAGTTTTCAGCTTTCATGATCAGTATTTGAGTATAAAGTTTATAATTCTCTGCTTTCCTACGTGTTTTCCAACATTCGAGGATGAATGTTCCCAAGGAGAAGATATTTTAATGCCCTAGAAACTCAAAGACTAGCCCCAGGAGTTAAAATGCAGAAAACTGAAAAATCTGCACCAGGTCACAGAATGAGTCGTTTTGTGACCCGTGGTTGAGACCACGAGTTGTTAAGTGACTCGTGGTGAAGACTTTGAACTTAGTTGAAAATTTTGGAAAAGGGGGTGACCACGAGTCGTGCTCAACACCACGAGTCATAGGGTGACCTGTGGTCGGGGTTTGACTGGGAGTTGGAGAAGGCAAGCAATGTACATGACGGGTCCTCACCATGACTCATTTGGGACTCCATGAGTCGTCGTGTCACCCGTGGTGTCTCCAGGAGAATTTTAGGTAGTGTACCTAATGAGTGGGTCACCATGAGTCATCGGGTACACCACGACTCTTGGTGTCCCCCGTGGTGACTAGTTTGAGATATTTGGCAGTGCAGTTGATGAATGTGACCACGAGTTGTGGCCACTTGGCACAACCCGTTAGGTCCCTCATGGGGGACTGGTAGTTAGTTTTTTCAGCGATTTTTCTGAGGGTGTTTTAGTAATTTTCTAACCTCCTAGACTCTAAACTACATTATTTTGGATTTTAGTTAGAGGTTTTATAGGGGGTAACCGATGGTTTTCTCTCATTTTTCCTCATCTCTCATCAGTTAAGCGTAAAGTCTCTCTTAGAAAGGTTCAGAGCTGAAGTTAGGGTGATTGATTCTTCTCAGATTTTTCAAGGATTTATCATTGGGATTTCTATCTCGAAGTATGTGGGAATTCAACAAGGGAATAGTTCTTCCCTTGTGTCCCCAAAATTCTCCCTATTTTCTTTATCAGTTCTTGCCTTGCGGATTATCGAATGTTAAGAAATTCTTAGCTATGCTTCGTTTAGTTCATGTGGAATATTGTTTTATGATAATTATAGATATTTTCCACCAGTTTGTGACAGTATTGATGCTTATCCCTGTACAATAAATTTAGCCCTAGTCCTTGAGGTTAGAAAAGACTAGAATCTTCCTATATTGATTAAACCTTGAAATTTTTCCTGATTCTATTAGTGTTGTGGATTCCCATATTATTTGTATATGCTGAATTCTCAGTCAGATACATGTTAGCCTAGTTTCAGTCAAAATGTTAGAATACTCAGTGTCAGCCAAAAATGTCAACTGATCAGTTTGACTACAGAAATTCTTGAGGTGTCAGTAGTGCCTCCCAGTTATCAAAATCAGACTCAGTATTAGTTTTAGTGGTTTGTTAGGCGGTAATGACACTTTCAAATGAGTATCTATAACTAGCCCTAGGACCCCAGCTTCAAAATTAATGTTTGTTCTATAGATGGTTACAATGCTTCTAGATTAGCAGCTCTGACCAGTCTTAGAACCCAGTTACAGAATTCGGTCCAATAGGACTCTCAGGGTTCTTCCAGATAAGTATTCCTGACTTAGTCTTGGGCTCCAATTTCAAGTTATCAGCCTAGTAATCAGTATAGAAATATCCAGTAGATGCAGGACTTAGCACCGAGCAGACCATGGTTCCAGCGCACCCAGGTTTCTAGAACTACGTTGCCACCGTAGGTTACAGTTTTATTGACCTCACGGCCCCAGACTCTTGTGATCACCTAGTTCATGACTCTATATCCTGGCAAGGTATATACATCGGACTCCACGTCTAGCTCGCATGGTTATATGTCGGTTATAGACTCTCCCACTAGTCAATTCAGTCTTAGTTTAGCCTAGTTCAGCTCAGTATCAGTTTAGCCCAGTTTAGCTCAGTCTTAGCTTAGCTTAGTTTAGAATAGTTTCAGACCACTCAGTATAGTTATGAGTTCAATATAGTCTTTAAGACCAGTATCTCATATTCATAGCATGCCTTTGACCATAATATAGGAGTATTTAGACCACCACAGTCTATTGTTGTTATTACAACTTCTGCAGTTTCAGTTGTTCATTACATGTCTATTCAGTGCAGTTACTTAATCCATTGTGTTATGCTTTCTCTCACTTACTCAGTATATTCAAAATACTGATGCATACTTTTATGTTGTATCATTTTATGATACAGCTGCAGGATCTCAGTCTCAGCCTCGCTAGTCGATCGCTCTCACAAGACTTCAGCTATCCTATTTGGTGAATCCTCATCTTTCGAGGACGAAGATTATTTTACTCAGTTTTGCTTTCTTCTATTTAGATTTGGAGTTATATGGGTTCTTGTCCCAACAACTCATCAGTTGTAGTGGCTTTCAGACACAGATTTGGTTCTCAGACTTGTAGTTTTGCTTAGATGTTTTTAAACTTATGATCCAGCTCTATTTCATAAATGTTTTATAGTTTACTTTAAATCTTCCTCTATATTTCATGTTTATTCAGAATGTCAGTGTATGATATACTAGGGGTTGACTTGGGGTTACTTGTGGCTCCAAGTACCGTTTCCTATCCAGGGTGTAAGCTCGGGGTGTGACAGATACTTGTGAGAGGAGCTTTTAGGAGTTAAAGGCTTGACTCATTACTGCTCTGATCTTGACCCTTCTAGAGGGCACGAATGGCTTTGTGGTATATTGTGATGCTTCTAGGATTAGCCTTAGGTGTGTGTTGATGTAGCATAAGAAGGTCATTTCTTATTCCTCAAGACATCTTAAGACTTATGAGAAGAATTACCTGATGCATAACCTTGAGTTATGCTATAGGATATCAGTATTCCTACTTGAAAGAATCATACTCAGTTCATGAGGCTATGGAGAAATTTCAGCTCATAAGAAAAAGGCAAAATAGCTCAGAGCCGTTAGAAATCCTATGCAGATGTTAAGAGGAGAGAGCTTAAGTTTGCTGTCAACGTTTGAGTATTTATGAGGGTGTCACCCATGAAGAAATTTTATGAGGTTTGTAAATAAGGGGAAGCTTAGTCCCCTATATGTTGGCCCTTACAGAATGTTGGCCCTTATTAGTTAGAGTTACCCACAGAGTTAGCATCAGTGCATCCATTTTTTCATGTATCCTTATTGAAAAAGTGCAATAGTGATATGGCTCTAGCTGTTTCAGTGGAGCGCATTGGAGTGAAGGATAGCCTTACCTATGAGGAGGTTTGGGTTGAGATCCTTGATCGTCAAGTTTGAAAGTTGAGGAACAAAGAGGTAGATTTGGTGAAGGTGTTGTCAAGAAATCAGTTAGTTGAGGGAGCCATGTGGGAAGCTGAAGCAGATACAATGGCTAGATACCCGCACCTCTTCCTTTCTAGTTCAGTTCCAGCATGAGGTACTCATTTTCTCCTTAATAATCTATTCATTTTCATGTTAACTTTATGTCTCTCAATTCCTTTCATGTCTTATTATGCATGCATGTTTCAGTTCGGAGTCAATCACTCTATCTATATTCAGTCGATAGTATTTAGTTCCAGGATTGTAGCTCCTTCCCTATCTTTTCAGCTTAGTGACCCTTCATTCGAGGATGATTGTTCCCAAGGGGGAGATAATGTAACATCCCAAAAGCTCCTAAAATCATACCTTAGACATGAAGTAGAAGCCAGCAGAAAATGGCACCAGGCCATTGTACAAACCTCAAGATAGGTCGTTGGAAGGACATGCGGGTCGTTGGTTGACCCGTCTGATAAATGTTCAGAAAACTGTCAAAATCTACGTAGAACCAATGAATGGATTGAACGACCTTTTTAGATTGTCCTGGTTGTCCGTTCTAGTCAGCAAAGCAGGTTAGAGGATGATTCAGAGTAGAAACCAAAAACCACGAGTGGACCAATGAACAGTTGGAAGGAACACTGGTTTTGCTAGTGGAAAATTTTGATGTGGTAGTTCAAGGGTATTTTAGTAAAATTCTATACTTATAACTCCTAAGGTGACGTTGTTTTAGGCTTTCTAAAGGGGCTGATTAAGGGGTTATACTCATCCCAAGCCCTCATTCTCTTCAAACACCATAAGTTGGAATAACCTCTCAAGGAAAAGCTAGGGTTCTTCATCATCTTCTTCTTCTCAATTTCTCTTGGATCTCCAAATCAAGTCAAGAAACTCTTCAATCCATCTATGTAGGTAAATGAATGAGGGATTTCTTCCACCCTCATTCCCAATTCAAACTCACTTTTATGAATTCAAGTCCCCAATCATGATTATGAATTTCTATGTTTAGACCCAATTTTGATGAAAATTCTCATGATCTTCTATGAGTTCATTTCTCTTATGATTAAGTCCATGATTTATGATTTAGATTACATAATTTTTATTAAAATATCTCATGCTTCTATATTTTCAAGTTATGATGAATCACACAATTATACATGAATTTCATGAATCTCAAGCTTACGTATCATGGCCAGTCTCCGACATTATTTTCATGGCTAGTTCATGTAATTTATACAATTTATGAATATCATAAATTCTAACTAGCCCATGTAAAACAAAGTATGTTTTAAGATTATGATCTAGACAATCAACAATAGCATGGAATGACCAATTCCTCACT
>JACEIK010000736.1:338575-353929 GCA_018107945.1 Datura stramonium
ATATTTATTGGTTCATCACCTCTTTTGGTGTGATATATTATAAGGCATCAGCTCCTTCTATGATATCATATTTTGGAGCATCACCTCCTTTAGTGCGACAAGACGTCAAAATTACAACCACATATCGACACAAGACACCGTCATATATGTACACTTCTTTTGAATATATGAGATGTTGTAAGGGACATTATCAATCAGTCAAAATATTATAAAGATGGTACCGCTATAATTACATTTACATTCCCTTTTTTGATAAATTTATCTCATATTTTGTAGCATACACGATCCATAGATGTGAACTACGCTAAAAAGGATGCAACATAATGTGAAATTTTTTCTTAGCAGCGAACTAGGGTGACTTGCCGAAGAGGGGCTCAAATTCTTCAAGTGAGGGTTGATGATCATTTTTCACCACATTCAAACTACATCCCTATAAGAAGGCATGTCGGTTACTTATGCCAAGGTGTTTTACTGAAAGATGAATTGGTTGTCCTTCAAATTTCGCATCCATTATAAACATTGAATCTACATCAGGGCACCATCACTTCTTACTCCAAATTCAAATGATGACATACTTGAGGTTTTGAAATTATATTTGTGTAGAGACTTAATTATGAGTGTGAAGCATACCATATTCATAGCTAAGAAATTGCAAGCCTCTTTTCCGTACTTAGATTATACTTGTCCCCTATCTAAATCTATAAAGGTTATTTTCACATAAGGAATGTTTTTTCACCAATTGAGTCAAACTACATACAACTTGATTCTCGATATCGAAAAAATATAGGCGAGCTTGATTTTGAATTTTGGCCGTATTTCAAATTCCCTCAACCTCATTCCAAACTCCCAAGTCTCTCCATAATTCAACACTAGGAAAGTTTTTGAATTCTGAATTGTGCCTAAATCAATCGTATTGAATTATATGTAGCTTGAAATCTCATGCAATGTGACATAAGTAGGAAATCTGATACCAGGGTCTGACCATGATTTTTTTTAATTGTGTCATTTTTAAGAGATGAATTAATGATCAGACAAAATTCGATTTGTTAATTTTATTTGCCCATGCCTTCTTTCATCATCCCTGCCAAAGAAAGTGACAGTTGTTGATATTTAATTTTAGTCCTCCACATTTTTAATTAATTAGGCAAACTTCTCAAACTACAAATAGAGTAAAATATTTACTTTATATAGTCCAAAATATTTTTTCTTTATTTTTGGGGTTATTTTGCCATTTTATTTGAAAAAATATCCTTATATATATAATAAATGTTAAATATATTTATTTGATTAGATTGAAAAATAATCTATATAGAAAAAATAAGTGTTTTAATCNCTATATAGAAAAAATAAGTGTTTTAATCAAGTATGTATTTTATTTAGTCAATAAGGTCACGACTTTATTATAATATCTAGTCCATTTTTTGCAATAATCTTTTTACTCTGTTAAGTCAAAAAAATTGATTAATTAGTTAAATAATTAATTCATCTCAATTTTATCTCGAATTAACTTTTAAAGACTGTTTTAATTTTAGTCAATTTAGTTATTCTATTAACGTTTTGCTTACAATTGAATTATTTTTGGCTATGATTTAAATTTAATTTTTTTCTACCTTTTTTACACTCATAAAATTAACCTCTATTATCTCTTTTTTTTAGGCCCGAACCAATCATCCCGTTTCCCAATCCATTTTCATCTAAAGTCTTAAACAAACTAGGATTTTCTTTTCTCTAGAGAATCATTTGCTCAACCCCTCCTTCTACCTTATGTTATTTTTAAGAGTAATGCCGATCTATCTCATCCAAAGGACACACTTTGTTGCCTCTATTTTGGTGCAGGCGTTGTCCTAATGCTCAAAATAAATCGAACTTGATAGAGATGGTACAATCTCGATTTTGGCTCTTTCAGAACCCTTCTTTTTTTCCTTCTAAATTCTGATTCACATGTAAATGTCTCAAAACTTTCAAATGGACATTTTGATTCAAAACTGAAATCTGAGTTTCAAGATTCCACCCAAAATCAGAACGCCCTAACATTTCACCTATAAATACTCATGTATGGAGTCCAAATAGAGGAATTTATTTTAGCTGATGTTACATCGAAAAGCACATAACCTTTTTACCGCTCGACGCCCTGAAAGACACCCTTACTTTCCTTCCTCACTATTATCATCTCTCAAAAATTCAAAAATAAAATCACTCTCCTTTTTGCCTCGGCTTATTTTGGTCAGGACAGAGTTATTTAATTTTTCTCTGGCTTGAGTTTCGCATTTGTTCCTGAAAGAATCAGGTTAAATACTCGTCGTTTCAGTTCGCTATCTTAAAAAACACTCCTTTTAAACATCGGTATATTATGTGTTGGGCTCCTAGCATAACATAGTATAATCTCCTAGTATAAAACAACCCAATATAATAAAAAGAGTGGGCCTATAGCCCAATCACATCAATAATAGCAACCAATCAGGATATAGTAGCAGACTAGAAACGGGCTGAAACCCAACTTTCTTAACTCTATCTATCCTTCGTTATTTCGATGTTTGTAATGCTCATTTACTGATTTTTTATTTTTTTTTTCTCAACTTAGTTGGTCCCTAAAGAAGAGAAATGAAGTCGTAATTGGTGATTCACACAAATTGTCCTAACTATAATTAATTTTACACTAATATTGATATATATCATTATTAATTATTATTTTAATTCAAAAGAAGAAAAAATGAAGAGCTTTATTTTTCAAATGTTGGGATGCAGAATTTAGAAAATTTTCAAAAGAAATATTTTTTTTTGAGCTTTGATGTTGCTTTTTGAGATAAGAGCATGTGGTTTTTAAAAAAAGTTAATCCTTTCTTAGCAATGTAGTAGAAAAATTATAAACTAATTCACAAGATGGATTAATGAAATAATTAAAGTGCTATATATTCTCTTAACAAAATTACTTTAAAATTTTCTTTTAGCCATAATATGTTTTAAATTTTGCCGGTTAGTTGTATTTATAGATTTTCTGAAGTGCTTAACACCTTATTTAAGAAATCACCGGAATCTTTACCTAATTCTGTTTAAATAAAGATTTTCGAAACTATGTTTAAAAAGTAATTTTCTAATTTTCATAACAATTAGGTGGCAAATCTATATTTTTACAAAATTGCCAATTTATGAGATGTTTTTAACGAGTTTAAAAACGGATCGTAACATTTGCATCCTACTTCCTTAAGCATTGTAGCATAAAATTGTGTTGAAATTGCTGAATCAAACAAAAAGGAATGTCAGGTTGATTTGGTGATAAATGAGACTAGCTAGAGATGAAAATGCACGCATAAAAGGAATGTATAAAAAAAAGGAATAAAAATGCTTAAAAGAAGAATAAAGGAAATGATCGAAGCATTCATATTATGATGAGAACTCTCTGTGGATATAAGTGATGAACAGAGGGTTGAAAAGCTAAAGTGAGGAGATAATTGATATTATGTATAAAATTACAAAGTGCTCAGGAAAGTGTAAATCACTATCACAAAGTTATCCTATACGTCCCCTAAACAACATTACAACCCATTAAAGTCCTATTTGATTCTAATCTAGCACACTTAAATTAATAGAGATACACATAACAAGGCAAGCTTATGGTACTTCGTGTATGCATGTGATTCTTCCTTGTGAGTGAGAGAGTATGCTTTGTTGCTAAGTCCATAAAGTATACTCGTCTTGTTGGCTGAGTATATGAACTATTCATTTATGTGAGGGCACATTGTTGATATAGGACATGTGAATTTTGTGATTCTCTGAGTTCATGGCATGTAATTAAGTGTAAATGCTTTAAACAGATTAAGTTAGTCATTGAGGCTGGGCTATCTTGAAAAAGATTATTTTGAAAAAGTTTCACATGATTGCATGATTAAAAAGGCTTGTTCTTTATTGTTGAGTGCATATTTAGCGTGGGTAAACCTGTTCGAGTATATTGTTTGAGGGAATAAATTAGGGGTTAAGCATTGAGTTATAAAGCCTTATTCAAGGATGGTCAAGGTCTTAAGTGTGGGGTTTGATGTAAGGCTAAAATATTAATATTTAGCTATTATTTCACCTTATACTTGGGTGTTTAGTCGTGCTTAAAATACTAAAAATAGGTGTTATACTTACCTTTATTATTTTTTATGTGCAGGACGAAAATAAAGAGTTTTGAGCTAAAAGGATGAAAAAGACAGCTTCAAAGTTTGAGTAGAAGCCATTAAAGCCAACCTGAACTTCATACGAGGTGCAAAACCAAGTGCGGGAGGCAAGTCCACAAAAATTCAAGTCACAGAGCTAAAAAAACACTACTGCATTGTGTCAAGTGTAGTGCCCAGCACCACAATAGTGCAAATGGTGGATGTTTGCGCGTAAAAAGTAGAAGCTTGGAAATCAAAGCTATCGCATAGTGGGGAGCGGCGCCGCGATAGTACGGAAATGGGCCAGTTTGGTGCACTCATTTAAATAAAGGGTACTTTCATTTGGAGCCATTTTTGAAATATAAAATGTACTGCATATGCGTAGTTTCGAAGAAAGTTCGACATTACTAAAGTTGTGAAGAGAGAAGAAGAGGAGAACTAAAGAATTTTACGTAGGTTTTCATTTTTTGTAATTTTCTTTTGTTTTTAAACAATTGTCATTCATGAAATAATTGGTTTATAACCAAGTTATAAAAAACTAAATAATTTGTTCTGAGGTTATGATTTAAACATGATGGTTGATATTCAATAGTTGTACATCTTATCCAATATTTTTTATTTATTGAGTTGCTTGCTTTTTCTTGATCTCAATTAATTAATTTTCTGGCTAATTGTAAAATACTATCTCTAACTAGTAGATTGAAATCAGAAGATGAAACTTGTAAGAAAAAGTAGAATTTGTTCATGAAATCTATTGGGAATGGAAAGTGATTCTCTAACGTGGATAAGAATATACCCCTTAGCCTTGCCTAGTTGTTACAGATGATTTTTAATATGCACTTCACTATCGACCAACAACTATAGGAATATATGTGTTAGGAATAGTTGAGTAGTCTTCGAGACTTCGGACTGGAGTTCGGGAAGGGATATTAACCTGAAACTAGTAATTCAGGAAAATGATTTAAATTTGCAACTTGAGAACTCAACTTGATTGTCAACTAGTCATAACCCTGGATCTTTTTCACATCTGATTTGAGCCACACTAATCTACCATTTTAGTTTACAGTTTATTTTCTTTCACAAAATATTAGAAACACAACATTTCCCCAAAAATTATTTTCCCCCTATTAGATAGCTTAATATTAGTTCAAATTAGCTCATCTCTTTGACAAGTCCTTGTGGGATCGATACTAGGATTAACCTCCTATATTACTTATCGATCACGTACTCTTGTGCGTGCTTTTGAATGTAATAGTATTATTCATCAAAGTTCTTGTCCATATACACCTCAGCAAAATAGTGTAGTGAAAAGAAGGAACATACATATTTTAGAAAGTTCTAGAGCAGTCAGATTTCAAGGTCACTCTCTAATAAGATTTTGGGGTTAATGTATAATGGTGGTGGTACACATCATTAATAAAATTTCTTAAATAATTTTGAGCAATACATCTCCTTTTGAGTTATTATTCAAGAAACAACCTGATTTATCTTATATGAGAGTGGTCGGTTGTCTGTTGTCATGCCAAAAATCTACTCAAGATAGATATATTTGGACCAAGGGTTATCAGATCAGTGCTTATGGTTATGGTACTAAACAAAAGGGATACAAAATCTATGATCTTGAGAATAAAATCTTTTTCATCGATAGGGATGTCATCTTTACTAAGTTTGTCTTTTCGTTCTAGACTTTTTCTCCAGAATTTTTGTAGGAGCTGGTAGAAGAACATGAGGTTGCAATCCAATTCCCTACTCCCTTGAATTTTAGAACTCAGATTCCACACTTGATGTTATGGATGAAGAAGAGCTATTACAGGAATTATCAAATCAATAATGAGGTAGATGTTGAGCCTCCTGCCAAAGAAGGGGATATTGATTCTCCTGTCCTAGAAGTGGCCAAGCCCTCATCTTTTGTTGATAGGAGAAGATCGGGCAAAAAAAGAGGACCTCCACTTTGGCAAAAGAAAGTTTCACAACAAAGATAAGATCTTTTTATTGCCTCTACTCCATTTTAGATAGTGTTGATTAACTATCTCTCTGATTTTTATCAATCCTATATTGCTAATTTCTTAGTTGACACTGAACCACAATTTATCATCAAACTCTGAATAATAGTAGATAAATCCAAGTTATGAAAAAGGAAGTTCAAGTACTGGACGAGAATAAAATCTAAGAAGTTATATCGTTTCCCACTAGAAAAAAGGCAATAGACTCAAATAGATTTTTAAAAATAAAATATAAGACTGATGGAGAGGTAGAAAGGTTCAAAGCTAGATTGGTGACAAAAGACTGCAATAAAAAAGAAGGTTTAGATTACCAAGAGACTTTTACCCTGTGGTAAAGATGGCTACTACCAGAACTATGATATATCTGGTTGCAATCAAAGGTTGGTCTATTCAATAAATAAATGTATATAATGAATTTTTGCAAGGAGATTTGACTGAAGAAGTGTATATGCTATTGCCACAAGATTTTCACTGTGCTGGCAAAAGAAGCCCTTCTTAGGTATGCATGCTACTTTAGTCATTGTATAGACTTAAGCAAGCTTTCATGCAATGAAATGTCAAATTAATTAATGCTTTGCTTGCAGAAGATTTCCAACAAAATCCCCTTGATTATTCCTTAATGACTAGAAAGTCTTCTGAAGGCATAGTTATAATACTCATCTATGTGGATGATCTTTTAGTGATTGGGAGCACTATACAGTTGATAGTGAAGGCTAAGAAATTATTAAAGGATAGTTTCAAGATCAAAGATTTGAAGAATATCAAGTACTTCTTGGGTATAGAATTTTTCAGGAAAACAACAAAGATTCTCTGGCATTAAAGAAAATATACATTTAACCTTATTGAAGACTTGGGATTAGGCAATTCAAGGCATGTCCTTACACTAGTGAAAGTGAACCAAAAATGACTACACTAGAGTATGAAAAATATGCAGGGACTCTTCTAACCCTCTCTTATTAGATTTTGGTGAATATCGGAGGTGATTGAGAGATTACTATATCTCATTATTACTAGGCCATATATTTTCTTTGTGGTACAAAACTTGAGCCAGTTTATACAAGCTATTAGGATGTCTCACATAGATGCTGATGTTAGAATATTGAAGTATATGAAACAAGCTTCAGTATGCGGACTACTCTTAATAGCTGTTTGGTAGAGCGTATAAGAATAATGTTGAATAAAGTATATTAGTAATGCTTTCATTGGTAATACTAGTATTAGTATGCTTACTATCATGACCCGAGTTTACACCCTAGCCGTAACACGAGACATAGAACCACGAATGGCCCTAAGTCAACCCATGACATACTCATAGCATGATACTAACAAGATATCAACTAACAGAATCATAACTGAGTGGAAGCTAACTGGAAAAGTCTAATCAACACCATAAGAACATAGTCTATTATAAACACTGAATCAAAAGTTGAATCTTTCTATATATGTCTGAAAGCGTCTACTAAATCGATAAGCTGCTGGGACAAGTCTCCAGCTAACTCCTAAAGTCTAAAACTGAAATAAAATTAAAATAGGATGTCATGATCCGAACATAGACCCGGATCGTAACACGGTACAAGGAACCCCGAGAGGCCCCAAGTTGACCCATGGCATAAAATATACATCTGATTCATTCACATGAGTGGAACACTTAAGATAAGGAAAATAAAATCATGACATATAAAGGAGAAAGGTCAACACATGGTCCATACATGATGGCTGAATACAACTTATAGTCTAAAAAGCCTCTAATCATGAAAGACGGGTTGATGGGACAATACCCCAACTAATCCTACAATACTGAAACTGAAAGAAAACCATAGAGTCTGAACATATGGCCCTAGGAACATGAGGACTCACCAAATAAGCTGATAGCGATATCTGAAGAACTACTGAGGAGGGTGAGCTTGAGAGATGGGTCCTGTATCATGAAATTATACAACATAGAAAGTATGTGGTTAGTACGTGGAATGTCCCAGTATGTAAGGTAAGTAAAACGGATGTTAGAAAAAATAATACATAAAAGCTCATAAATGATCATAAGAGGACATCATACTCGTATCATAAACATCATAAGATAACGTAAGGCTCAAGGTTTTCAAATCATTCGTAAACTGTTCATTATCATAATCATAAGAGAAACTTTATCAAATCATCATTGAGCCACTAACATCAACATAACAATGCAGAAAACATGCAGAACAATGGGAGGACTAGTCATAACCGACACCATCATGGTAGAGCCTTTCATGATGCCCCAACTATCTCATCAAGTGGGCAGAGTCGCCCCTGGCTTTCCAGGCGAGGGACGTGCATTATGTGATGTTACGCCCTGAACCTACACCCTGGACGTAACATAGTACTTAAAGTAACAAGTGACCCCAAGTCAACCCTTGGTCTATCATACACCGATATTCTGAGTAAACATGCACAATGGAAATTTGAAATAATAACATAAAGGCATTTTATAAAAAAAAATTAGATAAAACTTAAATCATGAAAACTGAACATCTGTAGTCTGAAAGCCTTCTAACTGATGAGTTACTGGGACACGCCCCCAGCTAACTCTATGTATAAAGTAAAACTATAATTTGACTGTAAGAAAATAAAAATAAGGCCCTCGAATGATGAGGACTCACACTTCAACTGCGGCTGAGGAGGAGCTGAAACGTGGTGGCTAACGTTGCTGAATCTGGAAACCTGCAGTTGTATCATGAAATGATACAACATAAAAGTATGTGTCAATACTTTAAATGTACTAAGTAAGTGGGAGAAAATATAACTGAACATAATGCCTGAACTGATAGGACATGCAATGACCAATAAGTAAACTGAACTAAACTACTGAAGTAAATTGAGGTGGTCAAATGACCCTGTCTGATGATAAAGGCACATCTTAAGTCTGAAAGTACTGAGTTTGAGATACTGCTTTGAACTGAGCTAAACTGATAGAAATGGAACTAAACTGAGCTGCCTATTCTGAAATTGGACTAGACTGACTAGTGGGAGAGTCTATAACCGACATATAACCACATGAGCTAGACGTGGAGTCCGATGTATACAGCCCATCGGTAGGACCCAATATACCTTACCAGGGTATAAAGGCATGAACTGGGTGATTACAAAAGTCTGGGGCCAATCAGGTCAAGTAATATTGTAACCTACGTTAGCAATATAGTTCTAGGAACCTGGGTGCACTGGAACCCCGGCCTGCTGGTGCTAAGTCCTACTCCCACTGAAAACCTAAACTGAACTACTAGGCTGATAGCTCGAAACTGGGGTCCAAGACTATTCAGGGACATATAACTGAAAATACCCTGAGATTCTTATCGGACCAGATTCTGAAACTGAGTTCTAGACTGGTCAGAGTTGCTTATCTGAAAGCGTCGTAACCGTCTAAGAACAAACTGTAAGCTGAACTGGGGTCCTGGGGCTGGTTAAAGCTATATATATCTAAAATGTTATGACCGCCTAATGGACCAATAAACTGGATTGAGTCTGATTCTAATAACTGGGAGGCACCACTGACACCTCGGGAAAATACTGAAGTCAAACTGGTCAGTTGACACTTTCTGAATAGTTCTGAAGAGGTTTTACATTCTAACTGAACTAAACTACTAAGCAGCTAATAGAGAAAACAACTCATTCCAACAACACAAAGAATTTCATAATATGGAAAAATTTCAAGAATTTAAAGGGATCTCATCCGACAAGGGTAAAATCATTCTCCTCAATGGGATAATTGCTCACATGTATATATAATAAGAATTATTAGGTTGTTCAGCCCAAAACATACTTTGATACATACTTTATCAATGTAATGTATCATTAATAACTCACGTGGCACGTGGTTATGAGACACCGGCGTAGTCCTTTGAACGCCGGACTGCTTGGTGCTAGACACGGCTCCCAAAAACATGCATATAGGCTCATACGTAAATCAATAACATCATGCATTAAGATTCATTGGCTAAAATATAATATTCTTCATTCATTGATCCCCATTAAAAAGATGATTAGTCAAGAATCAAAGACCCTTTAGTTGGCCAACATCATAAATCGATAAATCATGAAATCCATTTCATAAACCATAATCATTTTTAATCATGTGAACATTGCCCAATACATTACCATGATTTACAATACTCAATTCATTCGAAAACATGTTTATAAATATTGGGTCACTTGAAAACATTCTTTTCATCATCAATAGTTCATAAATCATAAAGCCCATGCATGTTTGAATCATGAACATAACTCGTAATTCGTTAAATCATGTTGGGCTTTTGAATAATTTCATATCTCAAATCATAAATCATGCTGGATTTATAAATATCAACAATTAGAAAGAAGATCATAAATCAATTCGTCATGGATCATGCATAATTGGGCTTAATTGAATAAAAATCGTAACCGATAATTTGAGAATTAAAATAAATTGTAAAACCTGATCAAAATCCATAAATCATGATGAGATTCATAAATCATAAAGCCCATTTGCAAATCATATAATTTTCATAAGAATTAAATTAGAAACCCCAATAGATTATAGTAGATTTTCACAAACCAATAGGGAATGGGCATGGGTGTGAACGGAAACACCCATTGATGGCCTTACATATCAAAAAACAACTTATTCTCAATCTCCCTTGAATTACCAAGAAGGAATTGAAAGAATTTGAAGAGAAAAGCCTTGAATCACCCTTTGTTTACCCCTCTATTCTCTTGTATGCATGAATGAAGACTTAGAATAAATTATCCCTCTAAAACCCACCTTTCATAAGCTAAAACGATATAGTTTAGGCTTTAGGACATTTAGAAATTATGAAAAGACCCTCACTAATTCATAGAAAATAACTATCAGGTGGTCCTAACAGACGACCTAACGACTCGTCACCAGGGGGAAATGACTCATCATGTTGCTCGTTGAGTGCACTGCTTCACTGGACACCGGGGGCTGGTCACGGGAGACCTCATGACTCGTTGTGGATGACCACGAGTCGTGGTCTCTATTCATGAAGTACACTGCCCCAACTCCCCAATATTCTCCTTCTTCCTAGCAGCGACCCTTCCCACGACTCATGGTGGCTGACCACGAATCGTGGTCTTAACCGTGAGACACTTTATCCTAAAACCTCAAGCCTCACACCTAACCTCCCCCATGAGTCACATAACGACTCGTGGGCAGTCCTAACGGGCCTCCCAACGATTTGTTCTATGCTACTTTTCCCATTTTCAGCAGTTTTCAACTTTTAACTTCTGGGTCTACTCTTACGCATTTTCGGGGTATTACATAGGAAAATCATCAATCTTGTCCTCGGTAGATGAGGACTCACCACTGACAGCTGATATGGGAATAGAGCGTGTCTAACCGCGAGGCTGATTCTGGAAACCTTGATGTATATCATAAAATGATATAGCACATAAAGTATGCAGTCAGTACTTAGAATATACTAAGTATATGGGAAACATAAAAGAACTTAAAACATGCAAGTATACTGAAAGAAAGTAAACTAAGTACACAACTGAATGCATAACTGAACTGAAATATAATGACCCTATTTGGAAAGTATAGATACTGATGAGATATGCTTATTTGAAAACGTTTAAATAAAATACAGGTAAAGATGATGCATAAGGGTCATGTACATGGATTGAGTATTGATATTATTATTGATATCATACACCATATTGACTAACTGCTGACAACCGAGACTGAACTCCATAATGATTGAGCTTAACTGAAGTCTGAGGCTATACGGAGCTGAACTGGAACTGAAATCATAAACTAAGGGAACCTTTCTCTACTATTGAAAATCCCTGAGTGAGCTAAGGGGAAACAATATCTACTATTGAGGATCCCTGACTGGACTGAGGAACACTCTCTAATATGAAGGATCTCTGACTGAGATAAGGGAACACTCTCTACTATAAAGGATTCCTGATTGAGTTGAGGGAATCACTCTCTACTATTGAGGATCCTTGACTGAACTGGGGAAGACACTCTCTACTATTGAGGATCCCAATTATACTAACATGGAAGAAACCAATCTGACATCATTTATCTAGTCTAGGCTACTTCAGCTAATCAGAGACCTGAGTGTCCAGCTAATCATAATATATTGAATTCATTAGAATCTGATTAGGGATACTTTCTACTAACAAGAGGCCCGAAAATTTGAAGAATCATGATCATGCTTATCATCGAAATTCATAACATCATAGACCAAAAATCATAGCATAAATCATGTATTCTATATTCATGAAAATTCATAGGTTCAAGTCATACTTTAAACATATATACTGAAATCATAGTAAAAGCATGTACATATTCCATAAGGGCCATGTCTCGAAAATAGTACTAATTCATGGTAAAATTCTAAAAGATCATACTATTATCCTATCATATACGTAAATCATGAGTTTGGGAGCAATTTCATCAACATACATAACTACTTATCATGAGAGTCTTGAAACCCATAGGAGACATGTGAGAATTCATGCATAGATTGAAACCCTAAGATATGCTTTTCTAGAAATCAAGGAATTAGGATTTTAACATAAAATTTGAGACACAAGGATGAAAGGAAATCCTTGTTGAAGTCCCACATACTTGATAGGAAAACTCCCTTAATGGTCTTGAATCTTGCAGCACCTTGTAGAGAAACCCTAGGTGATCTTGAGCCTTGAGAGAGAGGAGGAAGAAGAGTTTGGGTGAGTTTTTTTATGGAATGAGGGATTCAGCTAGATATTTCCGTTAAATTTGACCCATATGATACCCAAAACAACCTCACTTAGGGATTAGAAATATAGGATTTTACTAAAATACCCCTAGAATTTTGATCCAAAAATTGTCTGTCCAGTGACCACGACCCACACCACGAGTCGTTGGTCCTTACCAAGGCTCTTGGTGACCGTCCATTACTTCTGGGGAAAACTTACAACTTCTGATTCTTCGACCAACGATTGGACAAGATGAGTTGTTACAAGATACGATGACTCATTACTTCACTTGTCGTCACCACTACCCCACGTGAACAATCTTTATAATCCTTCCGACAGGTACTCACCACGAGTTGTTATATCCTTCAGTTTCTACTGACCCATACTTTGAACCTTTTTGAACTCTACTTAACGACTCCTCAGGACGATCCGTTACTTGATGTAACGACTCGTTACTTGACTCATTGGTTCTGGAAAGTCTGGACTGCTGACTTACAACTGCTCAATCTACCGGATCCTTAGAGCAACCAACGAGCCGTCTCTTGAGTCATTTTGAGGCATTTTTACTAGATTTCCTACCAACTTCATTCTAATTCTGGGGTCTTATTTGGGGGACCCTTGGAGTGTTACACTTACATTAGTTATGTTGAGGTTATTTCTTATATGGTGTTTGATTTAGTGTGTTAAAAATAATATTTATTGAATAATTTATTTAAAAAGTTTATTTATTTATTAAAAACCCTCCACAAATAAGATAGAAAGGATATGGAAAAGGTTTTAAGGGATAATTATATCTTTAACTATGTTAATGCATGCATTAACAACCATTAAATTAATAATATCATGGTTTTTAATGCATTAGTTATACATAACTTAATACCAAATAGAGTGTATAATTAATGCTAGCATTAGTTATACATAGGTTGAAAAAGTGTACCAAACAAGGTATTAGTAATACACAAAGCTAATGCTTGCATTATTTTTTCTAATGCACTCTACCAAACGACCACTTAGTTGTTAAGGACTGTAGCTCACTACATACTTATGGTGATGCAGATTGGGAGTCTTGCATTAATACCAAGAGATCTATTTTAGTTTATCTGATCAAGTTTAGGGACAATTTGATTTTCCGGAATTCAAAGAAACAGCCAACTATCTCGGGAACTTTAGCAAAAGTAAAATACAAAAGTCTTGCTTCTACAGTAGAAAAACTTGTTTGGCTCATTGGTCTTTTCATCCCTTTGACCTTACCTATTACACTGCATTGTCATAGCAAGGCTACTATCCAGATTGCTGCTAATCCTGTGTTTCATGAGAGAATTAAACATATTGATATTGATTGTCATTCTATCAGGAAAAAAATCCAGACTGATCTTGTGCACATCAGGTAACTTTCTACTACAGATGTGCTCGCCAAAGGCCTAGGTCGTGTACAATATGTTTATCACAATATGTTTATCTTGTATATATCCAAGTTAGGGATGAAAAACATCTTCATACTGCCTAGATTGAAGAGGGGTATTAAGGAGTACAGCAAGGATATTAGCAAAAGCTGAGTTGACAGCTGTGAGCTGGCACCAATCAGTTAGTTTGTTAGAAAATATTTTCTCTTAAACTTTATTAGCTTAGAATTCGATTAATGATGTATAAGTGGAGGAGGCATATAATTTTAAAAGATACAATTTCATTTTCACATACAGGATACCTCAGTTTCCATCAGTGAGTTTCTCTCAATACTCAAACTTCATCTCCTTCTATAAAGCTTAAGATGTGATTCTATATCTGTGTTGATTGATTATTTAACAATCCACATCTCACTTTCCATCCTTAATTTTCAGGTAATGTAAATTGCTTTTGGTTGAAGTACAAGTAAGTCCTCTTAGCAGAAGTCATAAGAACTTTGGAGAAGCCACTGTATTTGTTCTCCTTTTTTGCTAAGCAAATCTCTGCTATTTTATTGAACATCTCATGCTTCTTTATAAAGGGTTGAGCTGCGTATTCCTCCATAGGCATCCACTGCGACGAACAAAACTATTCAATAAGAAATCCTTTTTTGGCATAAATAAAACTTAAAATCTAGTTTAATAATCAAATTAACAGTCAATCATATTAAATTTCACCTACAAAATCTCCTAAAACTAATTAATTACTCTTTTAAATCATATTAAATACTAAAATAAGGAATATTCAAGGGATAATTTCACAAACTTTACTTAGGTATGATCAATATAATAAAGTCATAAAACTAATTTTTGTCTCACTAAAATCACTATACTTTACGTGTTCTGTTAGTAAAGCCACAAGATTATTCTTTAGTCATATTAAAGTCATTAAACTATATGTTAATTACCCAAAAAGTATAATTCACTTGAAAATCAAGTTTCTGGCACCGAATAATGACATGTCAAGTTATTTTAATTTCTTTATTAAATTTTAAATGTTGAGCTGCATATTCCTCCATAGGCATCCAATGTGCATACTTTACCTCCAGTTTTGAG
>JACEIK010000736.1:358074-374810 GCA_018107945.1 Datura stramonium
ATATTATTCTTCATAAGACAGCTATATATATATATATATGATTAGATTACAACTTACAAAGATTTGAAGGAAGGTGTTGGATAGCTTGTAAATATTGTTACAAGTTGTCTGAAGATTTTGCCTATGAATATCGTATATAGCACCAAGTACCAGATCTGAAACCCAACAAGCTTTATATATAGAGGCTAATGAGAACGCGCGGTATGACTGCAGACGTCTTCGATTTATAATAATCATTAAATAAACAAACTAGCCATCAATCAGGGATGTGTTCTTAGTTGGTGATCGACTAATTTTACCCAACTTTAAGTTATTTACGCTCAATGAATTTTCATGATGGAAGGTTGTTAATTTATTTGACTTGTGACGAGGGAGATTTAGTTACTACTTTTATCAAATTACTCGTTACTGTTTATATTAGATATTTACTTGTAATTACTATATAAGAAAATTTAATTATTTAAATGATTTTACCTGCCTGTTACTGCGTAAAACTTAGATGGAAACATTGATTTCCTGTTGACCCAAACGAGAATGAAGGAAGAAACCAAGTAACTCATGGGGCGAGTAGACTCTTTCTTTTTCAATCTCCAAAAAGATAAAGATCCAACGAGAAACCGCAAACTCATATGGTAGGTTTGACAAGTAAACAAACACGTGGTTCCATGGAGACACAAATGACGGCTCGGCCCAAACTTATTTGTCCACTTGCAATTTCCTAGTAACAATAAATAAAATAATAATTTTAATATGTCAATTCTAATTTTTATAAATTATGAAAAAATAAAAAAATTAAAAAAATTAAAAAAATTAAAAAAATTAAAAAAATTAAAAAAATTAAAAAAATTAAAAAAATTAAAAAAATTAAAAAAATTAAAAATATTTTTAATATAAAAATAAGTAAAAATATATGAAAGGGAAAACTCTTTATTTTTCTATATATGGATATTGGAATTACCTTGAATATTCTCGGTGAATGGTAAAGTGCATGGAATTTGAGATTGGCTTCATTAATGTCAAGAAAAGTTTGAAGAAACAACAAGTCAAAGTCAAGGAAGACGGCCAAAGAAATGTCCACTGTCCATGCATGCATAGGTTCATTTAAAGGTAAAATAATGAGAAAACATGTTTTACGATGAAGGGACAAAAAAGAAAAGGAAAGACAAAATACTAACTTAATACGTGTGTTCAAATTAAGAAAATTTCATTAAAATAAATACATAAAAATATAATTTTATTTACTTTTTTAATAATTATTTTAATATACTTAATTATGAATATATCTTATTGAGAGTGTAAGTGTGAGATTACTATAGTACAAGGGTGATACGTATTTGATTTTAAAACTGTTAGGGTCTGCTTTTGGTACAAAGATAAAGTAAATTATGATGGGCATATAAATATTATTAATATAAGAATTAGTAATACAGAGATTATTTTTTTATTAAGTGTTTGGTTCATTATGTTAAAATTAGATATATCATGAATTGTGTTCATTTAAAACTCTACAAAAATCTTCTTTACAATTATCTCCTTGAATTTATGTATAAAAAAATTTAGAAAAAAGGATTGAGGGGTAGTCTAGTCATTTATGGGTCTAATCCAGGGATTAGTTATCTGAAGATTAGTTATCCCTTTGTTTCCTTGGTATAAATAATACACACTATGATGTATAAGTAATCCATGTATTAGGTTGAATTGAGTAACCAAACAATGTATTAGCTAGACTATATTCTAATTCAAGGACTATTTTAATTAATACAACCTACCTAGGGGTGGACCCACATAGAGCCTTCCGAGTGCTCGAGCACCCATTAATCTCGTATCGAGCTGTATGTTATTATGTAGAAATTTAAAAAATGTTATAAAATTAGACCATGAGCACCCAATTAACATATAGCTTAGTTGGTGCGGTGGTTTGTATGTGGATACATAAGTTGGATGATGACATTTGTTCTATGCTAGAGTTTGATTCCCACTTAGCACACTTATTTTAATTTAAAATCAACTCTTCTCTTTTTACTTATTTATTATTCACTTAGAGTTTCTTTTGTTTTTTCTGCCTATGTTGATTGATCTTTTTTCTCTTTCACTAACTTCCCCTTTGCTAACTTTTCCTTTTTCCTTTATTCAAGATAATATTTATTGTAGTTTTTTAAGCTATTTTTCTATTGTGTTTAAATATGATTTTTCTTTTTTATGACATGTTAAATTTGTGCACTTATATTTTGTGATTGGTAAAAAAAACAGCATCCACGACCTAAAATTCTATATCCGCCATTGAACCTACCAAACAACCCCTTAAGAGTATATTCAAAATTGAGTCATATTACACGAATGCTTAGTGTAATTCAGTGAAAAGATCAAAATTGCAAGAAACTTTCATTGAGAAAAATTTCTATTTTAAAGGAGTATATCTTATAGAAATACACAGCGGGAGAAAAATAATATGTTACTTGATAATCAAATCAGTACATCGATGCCCTTCTTATATACATACATTAGTATTCTAACTATAATATACTAGGCTAAGTAGTCTCCTAGTACACTTTATATTCTAAGTATATTATTTATGGGATAACTATGCATAAACAAGAGTACTAAGCTAAGCTAAGTATAAGTGGACTAGAAGCCTAGTCCTGTATAGATATTGCAAGAGGTGGAATGCATACTTCTAGCTTGTTTATGAAGTTAACAAACTCCTGCTTTGTCAATGTCTTAGTGTGTGTATCTACTAGCTTATCTTTGAATCAAACAAAGTGTGTCGCAAGCTGATCTCTGGCCACCTTCTCCCTAATAAAGTGATAATCTATTTTCACATGTTTAGTTTTATCATGAAGAACTCGATCTACAGTCATATATAAAGTACTAATGTTGTCACTGAATAATATTGGTGTTGACTCCAAGTAAACACCTATATCTCTTAGAACATATGTTGTATAAGTGATTTCAGCTATTGTTGAAGCTAGTGCCCTGTACTCAGCTTCAACACTAGACCTTGACATTATGTGTTGCTTCTTGGATACCCAAGATATGCAGTTTGCCCCTAGATATATTGAATAGCCATACAAACTGAGTGGTGATCTTGCTAGTAATCTCAGACCAAAATAAGATTCCCTTCACATACCTGAGTATTCCTTTTATAGCCTGAAAGTATTCACTATTTGGGACATGCATAAACTGACTAACCAAGTTTACTGCTTGTGAGATATTAGGTCTTGTTAGAGTAGGAGACATCTGCATAAGAGCTACATAAAGCCTATCAAGGATCATATTTCTGCGCCTGAGATGTGCTGACTGATCTTGCATATGCCATATCAGTCTTCTTGAGTAACTCAAAGGCATACTTCCCTTGACTTAGGTGCATAGCTCCTTTGAAGTACTGCACTTTAATCCCTAGAAAGAAATATAATGGTCCAAGATCTTTCATAGAAAACTCCTTGGCAAGGCCAGAGATGACATCTGAGATTAGTTCACCTGAGCTTCCACTAATTATAATCATCCATATATAGAAGGAGCAGGATAGTTCCCCTCTGGATGTGAAGAGTGAACACAGAGGATTCTGCTCTACCGTACTTGAACCCAATATGATGGAGGAAGAGACTGAACCTATCAAAATAGGCCCTAGATGCCTGTTTGAGACCACATAGTGACTTTTTGAGTAGGAAAATATGATCTAGATACTGAGGATTAATAAAACCTGGTGGTTGACTCATGTAGACTTCTTCTTGAAGATATCTATGTAAGAAGGCATTTTTGACATCTAGTTGCCTGATAGACCAGTGCAAGCTAAGAGCAATTGATAAAAGAATTCTGATGATAGTAGATTTGAGCACTCGACTAAATATTTCTTCAAAATCAATGTCCTCAAGTTGTGAGTATCCCTTTGCAACTAACCTAATTTTATACCTGACAATAGTACCATTACATTTTAATTTGTTCTTGAATACCCCTTTAGAGCCAACGGTGTTTATGTCTACAGTTTTAGGTACAAGGATCTAGGTTTGATTTTTGTGTAAGCCATCAATTTCTTCCTGCATTGCTGCACACCAATGCAAAATTGTAAAAGTTTAACTCACAGTGGTAGGTTGCATATTAGATCTTTTTACTGCTAGTGAAGTGTGAGTGATAGGCATTTTCTTTTCCTTATTCTTTGTTACCATATAATGTTCATCATTATCTTCTTTTGTAGTCCTATGCACATCTGAGGTGATATTGGTGTTGCTCTCAGTATTAAACCAGTTTGATAGATCAACCTGTAGTTTTATACCTTGTAGGCTATTTGCTGAAATCATGTTAGGCTCATGTACTTCCTGGTTGCCTCATGTACATCACATCACTATTTTTACTACTATCGTCACCATCACTGATATAGACCTTGATATAGAGCTTTCTGGAGACTAAGCTAATGTTGTTCTGGCACAGGATACACAAGAGAAAATACTTCAGCTAGTGTTGGTGTTGGAACAACCTGTTGTATCACTTTCCCTGAAGTTCTAGTGCCATGAGAATTATCATCAACCTTTTTCTACACATTAGAGAAGAATCCAACTGTAATGACCCGTCTATCATTACAGGGAAGTAAGTCTAGAATACCCTATTTTGCCTAATTGCACGGTGAAAAGTGTTGGGTGAGGGATAATTGAACCTGGGATTGAGTAATGGAATGTGTGTAGTGAAATGTGGGCTTAACGAGGACCGCTGCAGTGGTGGGAATTCCGCTGCAACGAGACTGTTATGATGGTCGGAGGTCTGCCATAGTGAGGTGGGAAAAATAACCGTCGGATCCATCATGGCATGGATCTGGCCGCCGTAGTGGGTCGTTGCAATGAAAATCTAAATGCTGCAGTGGATGACGGAAGGCAAAATGAAGGTTTAAGTTAGAATTTTGAGGTTTTCACCCCATTACTCTAAGACATGAACTTTGAGAGAAGAAGGAGGATTTTCAAAAGGAAAATCAGTTTCTCCTTTTCAAGGTAAGATTTCTAGCTAACTTTCTTCCTATTCGATTCCCCAACACCCTAGAAACATATGGGTACCCTCTAATTGTGAAATCCTATCCAAGAACCCTAGGTTTTTGAAAAGTAGGGGTAGGGTTAGAAGAAGGACTAGGTAACGATTTCTAGTCTTAAAAGTGGGAAATGATCACTTCTTGGGGGAATGTGAAAGTAAGTATGTTGATTTTAGGGTAGTTTGAGACTGGGTTATTGAAAAACTTGGGACTTCTACCATTGTTAACTACCTAATAAGGGGTATAGGAGTAAAAACTCCATGGAATAGGTAGAAACTGCACATGAAGGGGATAGAACTTGATGAATTGAATCTTGAATATGTTCTTGATCATGATTTAGGGGAGAATAGGGTAGAATCAAAATTCTAGGCCGAATGAAGTGTTAGTTGATTGAATATGTCTTCTTTTCTTATACTTAGATTTTGTATGTTCAGGGGCGTTACGGAAAGATAAGGCTCCTATAGAGTAGCTGAATTCTTCCTTTTGACAATCGAGGTAGGTTATGGTTTTACAAGGAGTTGGACCCTATATAATGGTATATATGTGTGTGGAATGATAACGTGCTTGGTTGGTCCTTGGACAAGAAATTATTGTTAATAATACCTATATTAAATTAATTTGGTGGAGTGATATTTGACATGATGTTGTTACCCTATACATTGTTTGCATGATATAGTCATTATGGAGTGTTATATCTTTGTGATTGTCACTTGAGTTGACGAAGTGATAGCCCGAGGAAAGGTAACTGGTGAGGCTGAAAGGAAGGGGTGATGAAGGCCCACAAGTGGTAGGAGTACACCGACAGGTATGATATGATGAGTTTGTACGGTTGGGTGTACAAGTAAGAGTACACGAACAAGTATGATTTGACGGGTTCAGACAGTTGGGTGTATAGTACATGAATTTCTAGAGTCCCCTATAGATCATGGCTAGAAAGGAAAAAATAAGACCCTCTGGCATGTGCATACAGTGATATTTCCTGTGAGTGTATACGGGGATGTGGCGGAGGCGTGTGTCCATAAAATTAATGGCATCGTATTAAAGAAAAGATGAGGAGTGAGGGTTGGTTCGAAGAGAGGAGAACTGTGTGAGACTATGATTCTTGAATGAGTAGTTACTTGCGACTTCAATGTTGATGAATCTGTTATGAACTATCGTATCTTTACAAAATTATATGTGGATCCTTGGAGAGTCAATGAATTAAGTGTTGAGAATTCATGTGATAAATTGATGAGTTGACTATGATGTTTTAACTAAACATGTTTTCATTTGGAGATAATGAATTGAATGAGAAAAAATGCTACATGTGGAGTTTAAGATTGACAGCTTGGTCGAGCTACTACCTTCGCAGTACTGCTGCAGCAGAACTCTTATCGTTGCGATGAGATTGCTGTTGCGACCACATCTCCGCTGCAGTGGGGCTTAATCTAGTGAGTGGTCCAACTTAGATTTTAGTTTGAATAATGGTAGAAATAGAATTATACAATGATTAACTGTGTTCGTAAATGTGTGTTGTTGTTTTACTTGCATATTCATTATTATTTAAGGTAGGCCGATGATGCCTACTAGTATAATATGTTGTATTGATTCTATTCATGCACTTGTTTTTTGAGTGCAAAATGCAATCCAGAAAGTTCCTCTCTACCCTATTTGTAGTAGCTGTTGCGAGGCAACCGAGGGTGATATGATTCTCTGAGTTGATGTAGTTTTCTTCTGAATAAATGTCTTTTGTCCGGACATGGATTTATTTATCTCTTGTTATTCCTCTTAAATTTTGACTAAGAAAATGTCCTCAATATGATGACTTTCAGTTCTTGGATATTTATGTAATACGTTGCTAGTAATTCCTTCATTTTTATGTTACTTCCGCCTTTTTATTTTATGAGCGCTTATTAAATGGCTTGAATGTAGCAAATGTATAATCCAGTTTGGGACATGTTGGTTCACCCACCAGGGGGGATAGGGTGGGTGCCAATAAAGGCCACTTGGGTCGTAACAAAGATGGTATCAGAGCTCTAGGTGTATTGATCTCATCGTACGAGGATGAGTTACTAGAGTCTTGCGGATTGATGTATAGACATTCATTACTTATCTTCGAGAGGCTACAGGACTTCAAGAAAACTCATTTCTTTCTCTTTATTTTGTGCTATTACTTGATTCTAATTGTATTTGGTGATCCAAATTAGTACCTAATAACTTTTTTCTTCTCTCATAGATGGTGAGGACACGCACAGGAGGAGCCAGAGATGAAGTCCCGAAGCTAGTGGTAACAGCTGCAGCTTGAGGCAGGGTATGGGGTTGAGGTCGCGGGTGAATGCCTACTACTGCAAAAGGAATGGCCCGGGCTCCTAGTCCCACTAGGGAGAGGTCAAAATCTCCAGTGCATCCAGCAGTTTCAGACAGAGTGGTAGTTGAAGTGGAGGTACCACCGCAGGAAGAGGCGACAGCTATTCCGACTTCCTCCGAGGTCCTGACTTAGGTATTAAATCTTCTTAGAAGCCTCGTAAGTAACGGAGTAGCACCAGCAACTCCAGCAGGGCATCACTCGGGGGTACAACATGCAGCCACTGTGGCTCTCTGTATGGATGATATTTCTGAGGTTGTTATGTTTCTGAGATCGGTGGTAGGGCCGATGCTGACTGGGGATGAGCATGATTTTTTCTGGAGGTTCACAAAGATGAAGCCTCCCGCCTTCTATGGCAGGTGGAAGACGCCTATCAGTTCATCATTGACTGCCACAAGAGGCTCCATAAGATGAGGGCAGTGGAGAAGTACAGGGTGGAATTTTTCACCTTTTAGTTGAAGAGATATTCCAAGCTCTGGTGGAGAGCGTTTGTGGAGTGTAGACCGGCTGGGTCACCGCTATTAACTTGAACTCATTTCTACTCCACTTTTATGGAGAAGTATGTGCCTCGTACTCTGCGAGACTGGAGGTGAGACAAGTTCACTAACATTGAGCAGGGAACCTCCTCAGTTGCAGCCTATAAGGACCGGTTTCACTCAATGTTCAAGTATTTCCTGCCATTATTTCCCACCAAGGAGGAGAGGATCAAGTGGTTTGTTAACGACCTAAATGTGGGACTTCAGTTGTCAGCCCTGCAGATGGTCTCAACAGGTTAGACCTTTCAGGAAAAGGTGGAGTTTGTGAAGAATATGGAGGGGTTGAAGCAGGATGGTTACGCAATTGAATACCGAGAGAAAACTTAGAAGGTGGGTAACTTCAGTAGTTCTTTTTATAGGGCTCTGATTCCCCAGGGATACTCGGGGTTCCCTGTTTATTCGGCTATGTAGGTATTAGTCTAGGGTCTGCTAGGAACTATTCTGTGGCCTTTAGGTATATTTGGGAGCACCCAGGTGATTCACTCAGATTTTAGGGCTCGCCTTATCTCTGCTGTTCCAACCCAAAAGCCAATGCTTGATAAGGTATTTCATGAGTATGGTGAGTACGGCCATATTCGTAGATGGTGTCTCAGGTTTGGACAAGGGGGCACATTGTTCCGCATTCAGCTTCTTGAGCTCCAGCTACCGCAGGGAGGGGGGTAGTGCATTTAGCAAGGACCACACTCAGCTTGGGCGGGGTATTTATTCAGCAGGCAGGGGTGGTACCCAGCCTAGTAAAGTGGGTGTTCAAATATAAAGTGGTGGTACTTAGTCCGGCAGAGGGGGTACATAGCCCAACAGGGGTGGGCCTCAGGAAGGTTGTTAGGCTCACTTCTATGCATTTCCTGGTCGACCTGAGATAGAGGCTTCAGACCTAGTTATCACTGGTACTATTCTTGTATGTTATAGAATGTCTACTACTTTATTTGATCCCGACTCTACTTTTTCATATGTGTCTACTTACTTTGCCATGGGGTTGAATATTGTTTGTTATATTCTTAATGTGTTGATTCGTATTTATACTCCTATTGGGGATTCTGTGGTTACGGATAGTGTTTATCGTGCTTGTTCAGTGAGCTTTTTGGTTTATGACACGCATGTAGATTTGGTGATCTTAGACATAATAGATTTTGATGTTATCCTGGGAATGAGCCGGTTGTCTCCTTACCATACAATTTTGGATTGCCATGCTAAGAAAGTCACCATAGCAATTCCAGTGATGTCTCGATTAGAGTGGAAGGAGGATTGTAGCACTGCTCCTAAGAAACTCATCCCATATATTCGCACCCGAAAATTGACTAGGCGAGAGTCTTCAACTTATCTAGCCCATATTCGAGATACTAGTTTGGAGGATCTATCCATAGAGTCTATTTCGGTAGTTCATGAGTTTTTAGAGGTGTTTCCTACAGATTTTTCAGGCATGTCACCAGACCATAACATTGATTTGCATAGGCTTAGAGCTAGGGATCCGACCTATTTTCATACCATCATATAGGATGGAACTGACTAAATTGAGGGAACTCAAGGAGCAGACCCCTACTACCTACTTTGTTTGATTCAAAAGGCGAACAACCCCCACCCCCAACTAGTTGTATAGGGTGGGGTGCCTTGAGTTGTATGAGTTGCTTAGTAAGGGGTTCATTCGGCCTAGTGTGTCACGATGGGGTGCCCCTGTGTTGTTTGTGAAGAAGAAAGACAGTAGCATGCGGATGTGCATTAACTACCATCAACTGAATAAGGTAACTATCTGGATATTCCTTTCCCCAAATAGATGACTTGTTTGATCAGCTACAGGGTACATCAGTGTTCTCAAAGATTTATTTGAGATCGGGTTATCATCAGCTTAAAATCTGTGCTAAGGATATTCCAAAGATAGCCTTTCAGATCAGGTATGTTGTTATCTCCAAAAAGGGGGGTTTTATAAAAGCAATTATAAGACAAGATTGAGAATCGCTTGTTGTTTATCAATATTATTCAATTAACTAGGGTAAATGTTCCACATGGATTCATAACTACTTTAGGTTTTACACTTGTGATCTATTCCAATGCTTACTTGTAGAACTTGATAACTATGATTCATCCAAACGACTGGTTTGTCCCTATTGGATGACTATACTCAATTATTGAGTAAGGTCTCATGAGCGATTTTACTTCAACCGTTATCAAATTTGTCCCAAATTAACCATCTTGCGACCGCAGGTCAAGTTATACAATGTCCCATAAATATCAAGGCTTTGTTGTAGTTCTCTTTTCCTAATCTCTACTTCTCTAGATTCAAGCAAGTAAAGAATTTGGGCAAGTCCTAACGTTCACTACATTAAGAAACATTAAAGATGAAGATAATACAATACAAGTGTTTGGCATTGGTTTAGAACCACTTTGTGCAATCCTAGTTTGTTAATTCACCATGGTTCCCACAACCCTAGTTGTGAAGGTTTTAGCCTCTCATGATTGTAAAAAATTATAAGCATTCATAGAAAAACACATAAGTTAATAGTTACAACAATAATTGAAAGAAAACCTGCTTGATTATTGCAAGGATTGATGTTGAATAATTCAAGAACAAGGAAGAAATCAAAGCAAGAAAATCTCCATGACTTGAATTAAAAGTTAACAACAATTTTTTTCTCAATGTGTTTCGTGTAAGAAAAATCAATCTGCGCCTCTCTCTACTAGAAATAACCTAAAAAGTATTTATACAAATATTTGGAACCTTCTCCTAAGTAAATAGGGAAACTACTAAAAACTGTCGCCGACTTCAACCTACGACCCGTAGAAGGATTGTATGGATCGTACCTTGACTCATACATTGGTTGGCCTCTACTGAATCTGGCTAAGTGTTGTGAACCCATACGACTCATACCATGAACCTACGAGTCGTACAATCAGTTATTGTTTGATATTGAGAATTCTGGAAATCTTCTGAACTTTATCATGGATGGATTAGTATGACTCATACCTCAGTTATACGACCCGTGACTCCTTCTCATACCTTGAGATCTGCCAGTCTTCACTTCTTATGAACTTTTCCACGGCTCCTCAGTATGGGCCTTAGGTAGATCTTATGATTCGTGGTTGCTACCTGTCCCAGGAGACTTAGCTTGTGTAACATCTTCTGAGGTTTTCCTATGACTACCACGGCATGGCTCGTATCAGGATGGTACGACTCATACCATGAGCCGTAAGTTGCCTTTGCTTTAACACTCTTGTCCTGTACTTTTCCACGACTCTCAGTACGGGCTCGTACCAGGATGGTACGACTTGTACTGAGGTCCGTACTTAGCCACTTTTATGTAATTTTCTCCATCTTTTGCACAATTCAACTCCAACATCTATTTCCCTGAAAACAAAGTAAAAGTGCCTCATATCTATATAAACATATCTAAGTCCATGCTTATTCCCCAGTTTTAAGCATCGAAAGTGCTGTAAACTCACAACACATCATATGTGCATTATGAATTTCTGGTCATGTTGTATGGACTCACCAATGCTCCAGCAACATTCATGAGCCTGGTGAATGGTATCTTCAAACCTTATCTGGACTCTTTTGTAACAAATTTTATTGAAGATATCTTAGTGTATTCCAAGACTAAGTAGGAACATGAGAATCACCTGATAATTGCGTTGGGGCTGCTAAAGGAGAAGCAACTTTATGCAAAGTCTAGTAAATGTGAAATTTGGCTAGAATCGATGACACTTATGGGGCATGTAGTCTCTAAAGAAGGGATTATGGTGGATTTACAGAAGGTGGAAACGATCCAAAATTGGGCCAGTCCCACTACAGTGATAGAGGTTTGGAGCTTTATGGGGTTAGCTAGTTTATTACCGCCAATTTATGAAGGGTTTCACTGACATTACCTCTCAGTTGACAAGGCTAACCCAGAAGGATATGTCTTTTCAGTGGTTAGAATAGTGTGAAGAAATCTTTCAAAAGCTAAAAAATTTGTTAACCACGACATCTATCTTGCTCTACGGTGAAAGGTAAGGATTTTGTGGTTTATTGTGATGCCTCACGGTATGGCTTGGGTGTTGTGTTAATGCAGGAAAGACAGGCATTGCCTATGCTTCAAGACAGCTAAAAGTGCATGAGAAGAACTACCCCACTCATGAATTAGAATTGGTAGCGGTGGTATTCACCCTAAAAATCTGGAGGCATTACTTGTATGGGGTCCATTGCAAGGTGTTCACGGACCACTGCAATTTACAATATGTGTTTTTCCAAAAAGACCTCAACCTGAGATAGAGTAGATGGATGGAACTTCTTAAGGACTACCATTTCATGATTCTATATCATCTAGGGAAGGTTAACGTGGTGGCATATGCTTTGAGCCGAAAAGTAGTGAGTATGGGTAGCTTGGTTTGTTTGGAAGCTGCCTGATGTCCAATGGCCAGAGAAGTTGACCCTAGACAACAGTCTGTGAGACTTACATGGGTGGAGTCACGTGGACTATTAGCCAGTGTGGAAGCTAGATCGTCGCTGCTATAGGAAGTTAAATCTAGGAAGTTTGAGGATGTAAGGTTGAGTAAGATTCATGACCAGGTCTTGCAAGGGAAGGTGACAATAAATGATAAAGGAGTTTTGAGGATAAGGGGGCATATGTGTGTTCCACGGGTTGGTGAGCTGATCAAGGCTATCTTATCAAAAGCTCACAGTTCGAGGTACTTTATACATCCCGAAGTCATATAGATGTATCATGACCTGATGCACCACTATCGTGGAATAGAATAAAGAGGGAAATTGTTGAGCATGTTGCCCAATGCCTAAACTTTTAGAAGGTGAAATATGATCATCAAAAACCTAGGGGAGTACTCCAGAGAATGCCTATTCCAAAATGGAAGTGGAAACGGATAGCAACGGACTTTGTGGTTGGCCTTGCAAAGATATTGGGGAAGTTTGACTCCATCTAGGTCATTATTGACAAACTGACTAAATCGGCCTATTTCTTGCCTATTCAGGTGAATTACAATGTAGAGAGACTAGCCAAATTGTATGTAAAGGAGGTGATTCGGTTGCACGGGGTGTTAGTATCGATCGTTCCAAATCAAGGTACATAGTTCACTCCCCATTTTTAGAGGACCTTGCAGGATAAACTAGGTACCAAGTTAGATTTGCACACGACCTTTTACCTGCAGATGGATGGATTGTCGGAGAGGACGCTCCAGGTGTTAGCGAACATGCTTCGAGCCTATGTAATTAATTATAGGGGTTATTCGGATAAGTTCTTACCCTTGATAGAGTTTGCATAAAATAACAACCATTGCTCAAACATTGACATGGTACCATATGAGGCCTTATATGGGAGGAAATGTAGATCCCCTATCGGCTGATTCAACGCATTCGAAGTGAGACCATGGGGCACTGATTTTTTAAAAGGAGTCCTTGGAGAAAGTCAGAGTGATTTAGGAAAGACTGGTGGCCGCTCAAGTAGGCAGAAAAATTATGCAGATAGAAAGGTAAGGGATATGGAATTCATGGTGGAAGAGAAAGTTTTGCTCAAGGTTTCTCCCATGAAGGGATTAATGCGGTTTGGAAAATGGGAAAAGCTTAGTCCAAGGTTCATTGGGCCATTCGAAATTCTTCGACTGGTGGGAGAAGTAGCTTATAAATTTTCCCTGTTGCCAGGTTTGTCCGGAGTACATCTGAATTTTCATGTATCAATGCTGAATAAATACCATAGGGTAGGATCTTATATTATTAGATGGGATTTGGTGCTACTTGATGAGAACCTGTCTTATGAGAAAGAGCCTGTGGCTATACTGGATAGGGAAGTCCGCAAGTTAAGGTCGAAGGAGGTCGCGACAGTGAAGTTCCAGTGGAATAACTGCCCAATAGAGGAGGCCATTTATGAGACCAAAGTAGATATACGAGACAAACACCCCCAGTTTTTTGTGGAATCAGGGATTTTCCTTTCCTTGTTTCCTTGGGCTATTTGGGGATGAACAATATTTTAATCGATATCTGATGTAACAATCCGTCCGTCGTTATGGGGAAGTAAGTCTAGAATATTCTATTTTGCCTAAATACATGGTGGAAAGTGTTGAGTGAGGGATAATTGAACTTGGAATTGAGTAATGGAATGTGTGCAGTGAAATGTGGGCTACTGGTTAACGGGGGATCACTGCAGCTGTGGGAATTCTACTGCAGTGAGATTGTTATGATGGTCGAAGGTCCGCCATAGTGGGATAGGATAAATAACCATCAGGTCTGCCATGGCGTGGCTCTAGCCACCGTAACAGGTCCATTGCAGTGGACGATGGAAGGCAGAATGAACGTTTAAGTTAGAATTTTGAGATTTTCACCCCATTATCTAAGGCACAAACTATGAGAGCATAGGACGATTTTTTAGAAGACAACCCAATTTTTCCTTTCCAATGTAAGATTCCCAGCTAACTTTATTTCCATTCAATTCCCTACTCCCTAGAAACACATGGGTAGCCTCTAATGGTGGAATCCTAGCCAAGAACCCTTGGATTGTGAAAATTAGGGTCAGGGTTAGAAGAAGGGCTAATTTAGATCATCAAAGATGACATGCCTAGAGACATAAACTCTCCTGGTTTGAGGATGGTACCAGTTGTATCCCTTATGCAAGCTACTATAGCTAATATAAACACACAAGGATATCTTTAGTGAGAATTTATGCTGCCCTTTTAAGTAAGGATAACATCTGCAACCAAAGACCTTTAGGTTGTTATAGTTAGGAGGAGCATCATGCAACTTCTCAAAAGGAACTTCATTCCTTAGAACTGAAGAAGACATCATGTTTATCAAGAATGAAACAGTTAAGAAAGCTTCAACCTACAAGAACTGAGACAGCTTAACATGAAATAATAGAGTCAGACCAGTTTTCACTGTATGTTTATGTTTCCTTTCAAATATACCATTCTGTTCAGGAGTATATGGATAGGCTATATGTTTAGGGATTTCATGGTTCTCTAAGTGGTTGACAAACTGAGTTTGGATGAACTCACCACCTCTATCACACTGAAAAATCTTAATAGTGTTGGAAAACTACTTTTCTAACATTTTCTGGAACTTAAGAAAGGACTCACATAATTCAGACTTCTTCTTTAAGGGATAAAGCCAAGTGTATCTTGTATGATCATCAACAATAATCACATAACATCTTATATGTTGAGAGGAGTCAATTGGTGCTAGTCCCTAAAGTTCACGATGTATGTTATGTAAAGGAAATGTCTCAATCTTATTACTTGAATCAGAAGGAAGCTTAGAACTTTTTCCTCAGTAATAGCTAGTACAGATAACATACACCTTATTCCAACTTCTAACATCAATATTGTTATTTCTTCTTTAAAACTCTAAACAATTCAAACTAAGATGACCTAATCTAGAGTGCTAAATGTTTTCTAACTTCTTCTAGTCTTCTATTGTTGTTAAGGCAAATAGGTTGTTATCTTCCAATTGATAGAGTCCTCATGTGTTAAATCTCTTGCCCAGTGGTATCCCTGAACTCTTTTCCTTTACAAGAAAACCAAACTCATCAAATTCAAGTGTTGCATCGTTGTCCTTTAAAAGTTTATTAACTAAGAGAAAATTCTTCTTGATATTAGGAACAAACAATATATCTTTTATTATCTAGTTCGACCTTTTAAAGTTTCCAACAAAGGTGATTTCTAACTGGGATTCATTCCCAACAATTATCTTATTTGTTCCCTTATAAGTGTGAGGGTTAGATAAGTTACTTGTTGTTTTTGTCATATGAGTTGTTGCACTAGCATCAACATAAATAACAACATCTTCACCTATAGGATTCTGGAGGTTGACAACAGCCAGTGCCTTGGGAAGATCTTCTTCAGCTTGGTAGGAGTAATCCAATCTTTTAAAGCATTTTAAAGTAGAGTGGTTATTCATTCCACATATTTGACATGCTTCATTAGAGATTTTTCCTTTTTTAGTATTTGTAGAAAGAAAATTCTCACTATTTCGATTTGTGTTGTTTTGTCCTGTAGGTCTAAATCCTTTTCCTCTTGAATTGAAGTTTGGATTTCCTCTCCTTTGGTTATAGTTCTTTTTCCTCTACCTCTTTGTGTAGTAAAGGCCACATTATAGTTTTGTTGAGGCACCTCTTCTTCCTCTTCTGTCATGTTAAATCTTTTAAGAGCATTGAAAAAACTAGCTTAGAAAAGGATAGGGAGCCTTTCCCAACAGAACAATCCTGAAGGTTCTATACTTAGAACCTAGTCCTCTAGAAAAGTTTATGAATTTGTTGTCTTCATCCACTGGCTTGTATATAACAGCAAGTCCCATCACATATGCCTTTAAACTCCTTCAAGTATTCATCAAGTTTCTTTGAGGACGACTTAACACTTTGCAATTATTGTTTAAGCTGAAATTCTTTATCCTTTGTAGCTTGAAGATATGTTTCTTCCAAGAATTCTCACATCTCTTTGGCTGTTGAGCAGCCCAATATTAAGTAAAAGCTTTCTTCTGTCATAATTCCTAAAATCCAGCTCCTCACCAGCACATCTTGTTCATCCCAATTAGTGTCAGCAACTTGTCCTTTACTTCTGTATTTGGTCCTTTCTAATGTCATTTTTAGCTTCTGTTTTAGCCTTCTTTGGTCTGTCTTCATGAATTAGTTTGGTAACCTGCATGACCTGCATTAAATTATAAATTTAATTCTTCCAAATAAAGTAGTTAGTAGGTTTAAGCTTGACAGGATAAGCAGCCATGAGATGGTGAAGTGAGGCTATTGAGAGGGACAAATAATTTTGAGAGAGAAAGGTTGAGGCTATTGTCTGAACTATTTTATGAAACATATGTATGCTTTGATACCATGTAGAAGTACACATCCTTAAAGAGGGATAAGAATAGTATATTACTCGA
>JACEIK010000737.1:107102-118699 GCA_018107945.1 Datura stramonium
GTGACTACCCTAATGCAATTAGCTGTCCTATTCCCCATACTGCTTGCATCTCCAGTACTCCTCGAGCCCTTACCACCATCAACTTCTCCCCATCTCCTGATCTCTGGCAGTAGTCAAGACACCCTACTTGATCCCCGATAAATCATATTAAAGCCATTTTCTTCCTCTTCCTCTTAATCTCTAAATCCAAATAATGGAATAACTATGAAGAATAAAAAATTATAGAACTATATACAGATACACCAAACATTATAATATAATAGAAGTCAAAGATGATCCAGAGATAATGATGATAGACAATGATACCTCAAACCAACATAATTGGTATTAGGATTAAGAGTGGAGTGAATACCTTTCCAAAGGGCCATTATAGGACTAGGAGGAGCCAAGTCTACAACACATGCAGGATCTAATTCAGTGCATGGATCATCGAGAATTGATGTGGATAACTTGCGACGATGATAACTCAAGAGAGGTGGAGCAAGAAAAATTGGTGGAGGAGATGCAGGAGATGTACTCGTAGGTGGCGATGTTGATGAAGAAGTGATGCTAATAGGATTCGAAAAAAGTGGTATAGGTGAGATTGTTGTGNGTATAGGTGAGATTGTTGTGGAGCATGAGAGGAGCATATAGAATCTCCGAAAGATGGTTTTGGTAAAACTTGAAGATGTCAGGATAATTGTAGGAAAACAGTATGAGATGCGATTGACCTTCAAAGAAGGTGAAATCAACTAGGGCTAAATCAAAGTGATGTTGGAATATCATAGGAAAAAATATGAGGTATCGGCGATCTTGAAAGAAGGTGACATAATTGGGGCTAAATTAAATTTAATATGTTATTTTTATACATACGTTTAAAAGTACTTACATTAAAAGTACTTACCTAAGTTATTATCAAAAAGTACTTACCTAAGTTACATATAAAAGTAGTTTATTCATCATCTGTATAAGGAAACGATGCCTGTTAGATTAGTAACAACAATATCCCTTAAAGAGTAACCAGGGAATGGACATTTGAGAGCACAAGGGGCTAATTTATCTTTCTCAGGAATAAGGTTATAAAAGAACATGTGCTTCAAAAGGGCAAAGACACAAGGAGGAAGAGCAAATAGAGGTGAACATGGTATAAAACAAAGTGCAGAACATTATCCTTGATAACAAAGGAAGGCATACAAATAATCAAAATAACATATTGTGAGAAGCGCAACAACAACAATAATAAACCAGTGTAATTCCACAAGTGGTCTGGGCTGGGTAGGGTAAGGTGTACGCTGATCTTACTCCTACCTTGAGAAGGTAGAGATACTATTTCTGATAGACCCTCAGCTCAAGGAACAATAAATAGGGCAGTAGCAACAAGCAGAAACAACAAGAAGATAATAAGATAATGAGGTTAAAGGAATAATATGCAGTAGTCGAAATCTAAAAATAATGAAAAATAAGAATAATACTAATATTCAGAGAAAAGAATATTGTGAGAATCACTTTTCTATAAAATCTTAATGGACCATGTGATTGAATGAGTAGGGAGCGAGTGATCTCATTGAGATTCTTATTCTTCTCTCAGCTAACCCATTTTGTTGAGAGGTATAAGGGCGAAATGTTTGATGAATAATCTTACTAGAGTTCATAAACTGTTAAAATTGGGAGGATAATGTATTGGTGCATTGTCACTATGAAAGATTTGATTGGTAACCCCAATTGAGCTGTATTTCAGCACATAAGGTTTGGAAAATGGAAAAATAACTCTAAACGCTCCTTCATTAAGAAAATTCAAGTACTTCTTGAATAATTGTCAATGTGGAGTTTGACTCGAGTAGGACCCCTGACATGAGTGGACCAAAGAGAAAGGAGACCCAACATGGTTATTAGGACGACTAGGGAAGGAAAAGACGAGTCAAGCCATGAAATATTTTCTAAAGTTTAGACAATTGGATGTGTTAGTTGTTCATGAAGCAACTCAAGAGAGTCGATAATGGGATGGGTTGTGGATGACTTTAAAGGGTTAAGGTAGTAAAGTCCATTTGACTCATGGTCGGTACCAAGTGATCCATCTCCCATTGGGATCCTGTACAACAATAGAGTTACTAATAATTAAGTGATTAAGACAAGAGACTAATGGATATGAGATTGAAAGGACAACAAAGAACATAAAGAAGTGAGTCTAAAGTTATAGAGGGAAATAGACTAACTTGGCCTATTTGCCATGGTTTGTGAACCATGTGTCAATGTCACAATAGAAAGAGATTGAGAATGAGAAATAAAAGAGAAAAGATCTTCGATACCAGAAATATGATCAGAGACTCCCGAGTCAATGACCAAAGATCTAAGGTTAGAAGAATGAGAAAAATAAGCTACTACCCATTTAATTTGAACAACAGTTGGGATTTGTGAAGATGCTTGTTGTCTCTCTGTACTTAAAAAACACCTTTGATCACACATTAAAATTATATGATTTATTGCATCCATTTTTTAAATATGTTGTTGATGCTGAAAAACTCGTTGGAAGGAGGCTAGTGGTTTAAAAGTGGATGAAAAATTTATTGGAAAATATGAAAGTTGATGTGGTGAACCACATGCTTTAGTTGAACCATGGAGTGCAAAAGAAAGGCCAAGATGTCGTTAAAAATGATAGATTTGCCTAAAAAGTAATTATTACTGCTGGCCAAAGTACTTTTGGTGATTGAATACTGCATAAAAAGTGATGTGTAGCGTCAGTGGTGACCAAATTTGCAAGTCTGAAAATTGTCGGAAGTTGGCACGCGTGGGACAAATCTTAACAAAGCTCGACTCTTGTTACTTCCTTGAAGGAAAAAATTGTCTTGTCCCTTAATCATTCACCTTGTATTGATGATTGTATGACTTTAATTGGTTTTCTCATTGTTCTGCTGATACTACTCTTTTAGTTTGATCTGGTTAAGTAAAACATAGTCTGGCTATTAAACAGAATGCTGTATTTGCTCATCAATCAGGATTATATATATATGTACCTATTATTTTCATCCCATTTTTTCCCTCACCTTTATTCAAGATGCCAGAACCTCGTCATTGCAGGGGAATCTTACAAGAGCTGCGGTGTCAGATGCAGATTTTAAGGGTGAACGTATCCCATTCGCTGAGGTTGATCAGATGATGAGGAACTTCTGCTATCAAGTGCTTAATTTGCATGTACAGGTTCCAGTTATTCAAAATTTCATTTTTCACGTCACGACATCTCTATTTTATCATCAATTTTGATTTTGAAAATTCTTCCACATATTTATCCCAAGTCCCAGATGAAACAAATTACATACAGTTCCTGAATGATAGTCATGTTCCTGCTTTTGCTGTCCAAGTGTTATCCTGTTTTCTTTAGCTGGTTGATTTGCGCTTTTATAATGTTTATTATTATTTCTTTTGGTGCATAACTAAATCTTTTGGTCCTTAGGCCAGGAGAAATACCCAAATTCCAGGATCACACCCGGTCTCTCTCGACAGGTTGACTATAAATTCTTCTTTTTGGATATATTTCTACATGAGACTAATTTTGGAAAAAACCTGTCTCCTTATATTTCTACAATATTTAGGCAATATCTTACGCCAATATCTTACAACGGCTTGAAATAGCCAAATGTTGTACTCCAAAAATATATATGACAAAATTTAGGATTTGATGATTTATCCTTTCTGATTGAATGTCATCTTCATGCGAATAATTTTTCTAGAATATCATTATTACAAAATTTAAAGCATCTCTTGAATTACAAAATTTGCATGCAGTGAAAAAGATCTGGGAAGTCTTCCATTGACTGGAAGAGTGATCTACAGCTGGTTGTACGCGTTATGATTAGCAAGTAATTTCAGTTGCATGTGTCTATCACAAAAAATTTGCATGCTTTACATAATGTTGAAGCACAGGTGGAGTTTACTAATTGCACCGGGAAAGGATATTTTGAGCACTTACAATTTTTTTTTCCTTTTCGTTATTGGTTCTCTGTTCTCATAATATATTTAAGATTTAAGTGGAAAACGGTGAGTTCTTAGTGGTATAGTTTTTTTTCCTTTTTGGCATGATAACATTTATTTCTTATTAAGAAATTAATGTACTTTTATGTCTGAAGTAGATTATTAGATTGCTGGGGTACCGAAAAGCATAATTTCGGATTTGTGTAAAAAATTATTCATTCATCTCTTGATTTCATTTTCTGGAACTTTGTTGCTTTGCTTCAAATTATAGGGACAAATTGCATCTTTTAAGCCAGCAACTCTGCCATGTCTCCTGGAGTGCTAAGGTGCCACGACGCATGATGCTAATAGATAGGGAGAGTTGTTATTTGATTGATCCACAGTTCTATTTCACGAAGGTTCAGTTGCGATTTCCTTGCAAATATGTCTATCAGGTACTTTGTCCATAAAGGACCTCTTATTACTCCGTCATGAGGGATATTGGTTCTGCAGCTTTACCATTTCAGTCTTTTGCTGCTGTAGAAGATTTACGAGTTTCCTGTAGGGTAGAGCTGACGTTACTCATCACTACACGTTACTTGATGGTGAATTGATTACTGAGACTGAGCCAGAGACTGAAGTGAAGAGGACTACTTACCTCATCTATGATATGATAGCAATTAATGAACGCTCTGTTACAGAGGTATGTCTTGGCTTACATATTTATCAGCCAAAATGACTTGAAATAAGTTTTTGTGATTTATATTTTGCATACATCTTATTGTACAAGGATGAGATGCAAATATGGATGGTAAATATGGCCCCAATCAACTTTTCCAAAAGAGTGTAGAATGTGTAGTTGCTTCTTAGGTTGTAATATATCTGTTTTGTGAATGTCATGAGGACCATCAATCCTCAAACTTCTGCAGGGAGAAGTCAATCATGTGTTCAGGAATGCAGGTTTATGGGAGTACGTTTTATGATATTAGATATGTGGACTATTCTTTCATGGGCATTTTCATCTTTCCCTTCAATTATGTGCAGATTTTCCTTTAGTTTCTTTCAACAGTCAGCACTTTGGCATATATTAGAATTTTAATTGGTAGGGTTTTTCACAGAAAGGTTGCTTATTTATGATTTGTGCATACAAATACTTTTGCAGCGACCTTTCCATCATCGATTAATGCTAATTGAAGAGGAGGTGATCCGTCCCGAAACTTTGAACGTGAAATTTATCCACATGTGGAAATCCATACACACTACCAATATGGCACAGAGACCATTTGAAGTATGCATGATCTCAGCTAAGGGCTCTCTACATTTATGTAATGATCCTTTTTAGATTGATGATTGTTTTGTGCATGCCAGGTGAGGAGGAAGGATTTCTATGTGCTATCTCAAGCTTCTAAGCTCATCAAAGAGATCCTAATGCACCAAGTCTTCGCGTTCGGTTGATGGTCTTCTCTTTCAGGTTCCTCACGGGATTTACTTGTGTCTGCTTTAACACTAACAATCAAGTTTTTCATATCAAGATCATATAGATACAACTTAAATTGTGACAAGTAGTACACCTACAGAGCAAGAAATCTTGGCACAACCTTATCAAGTGTCCATAGTTTACCAGCTTCTTTTTATCTCATTCGGATATGACAAATTTAAAATTGTGCTAGTGAACTCTGCAATTTCATTCATCCAATAATGAGGACAGTGAGAGGCACAGGGAGATTGGGCTGGAATTTGATAGATCAAATACTCGTCATTTGGCCTGGGAAGATCTGTTTAGCTGCAGCATTATGTTACTCTAGCTATAATATTATCCAATTTAATGAACTGAATGGAGTTAATAATATTGAAGATCAAGTAATTTCATTGACATAGATTTAACTCATTAGAACTGCTGTGTGTGTTGTGTGTGAAGTCAATTTAGATAGGTTGCTGCCCAAAACAATTTTTTCAAGGAGAGATGCTGGAATACAGAACTTGACTTTTTATGCAAAAAGAAGCTGAATCTAGATTACATGAAATTTCTAAGATAGCAAAAAGAAAAGAATAGGAAACAAAGAGACAACCTGGTTGTGGTTTTTAATGGAATAATGAATAGAGAAACAGAAGAGAATCCAAAATCTAAGCAGCAACAGGAACCTGATATCAGGAGCTAAAGAAAAAGGACGAAAATGATATTTTGAAGAGAAATTAGATGGAGTGATTTCTTGTGCACAAATGCACTCATGTGATGTCATAGGTCCTGATTCTACAGGACTAATTTTATCCACCACAATTAAGTGCAATTGCAGCTCATGTGACAGTGCCCCTCTTGGTGTTTGTGCGTGCGTGATTTTTTGTTTGATGTAGCGTTTGGGACAAGCAACTCACTTTGTTATGGTTGGTACATTTGAAGCTAATATATGCTTTAATTGGCAAATTGCTTGTAACTTTGCTTATCTGGCTCCTGATAGTTTACAATACAGGCCTGGAATGCAACTGTGCCTCAAGGGAACACGATGGACGTTTGAAATGGAAACATCCCAGAAAAAATACCGTTGATTTTCTCTTTGAGGTGGTTTTATTTTCTGTCATCTTTAGCTCTCAAACTGCTGTTTATTGTGAGTGTATATATATGCTCAGCATTTTTCCTGTCTGTACATAAACAGCAGGAGATAACATCACATAATGACTTTGATATTTAGTACCAGGGTAATCTCATTAATAAGTTGCCATTGGCAGGTGGGAGTTGATGGTAGCAGTTTGCTTTATCACCAAGAACAAGAAAACAAAAAACTAATTGAAGGTTGCAGAGTTATATTTAAAGGTTTGATTATCCGCTCTTTTTCTCATTTCTCCGAACTCTTATCTTCTTCTAGGAGTTTCCAGTGAGTAAAAGATCTCTCCTTTTCTTTCCTTTATTTGCAAGACTCATACGTTCCAGCTCAGAGTAAGAATATGAAGATCTATCTCTTAAATTCTATTAGGAAATGTTTAGCAGATTTCGTTGCTTAGATAATATGGCTGTTGCGTCAAGTTTTCTTCAAAACTAAGTTTGGTCTGATTGGTACTTTCTCCTATAGATTGGAGCGATTTATCATTGTCCTCGGGTAGGATAATAGAGTGTTCCTGGAACTCTCATGAAGATGGTTGGATCTTTGTGCGGATCCAAGCAGAGGCAAATCAAACCAGTTATATCGGTGTCTACGAGGAGGTTTGTCATATGCAACATCATCCTTCTTTTACAGCTTTTCCACCTATTATTGTCTGGAGAAACATCTTATGGACGGGCAAAGCACACCACGAGAGGACAATCTCACAGAGGGTATCTTGTTAGATGAGATTGATAAAGTTGCAAGTTTACCCATATCTGTTGTTGGCTTAAATATCACAATGGATCTTTTAGAATGCGGAGAGGCGGTGAGGAGTTTGTTGTGATATTGCTTGTTCTCTAATATATCTTTCTTTTTCACCATTGGGGTTGAGGTAAGAGGTGGAGGAGGAGGTTGCATAGTCTAGTTAAAATGACGCTAGGTTTTTTGCGGTTAGCATTCATCAGTCGGGCGTGATTTCTTCTCAAATTTTGATTTGCCAAGTTGAAAGAGTGACAATTTAGGGATTTATCTCCCCACCCCCACCCCACCACCCGTTGGGGATTAAGGTGAGAGGCATAGGAGGTTTTAGTCTAATTAAAAGTCTTTTCTTGATTCTTTGCAATGTCAGTCATTCATTATTTTAGGGTTTATTTCGTCTCATGTTAAGTTTACCCGGTTGATAGGCAGCATATACGGGTTATGATGGAGATAAGTATTGGGCATGTAATTTTTGTTTACTTTCTATTGTAAAGCTATGAGAATGTTTGAGGCAATATGATATAGAGGGTCTAGGTAGTGTTTGGGTAAATTTTTGGGAAGGTTAGCCAAAATTGTGTTAACATATTTTCTCATTGTTATTTTCGCTTTTCTTTCAAATTTATTGCTCAAGTTAGGCCTTGTTGTGATTTCATGTATCTAGTGTAAGATGCGGTAAAAGGACGGTGTACAATGATTGTCACATGTAGGAACTATGAATGAGATCTTGAAATGAAGTATTAACTACTGTCCTCACAATGTGGTAGCCTAGCTTATTCGGGTGTAGGATGCTATTGTGGTAGTCTTCGTGCATGGTTTTTTTTTGTACATGTATCATTACAATAATAGAAAACAACATGCTTTTGCTTCAAAGTATCAAGTCAAGTCATGCTTTATAAACAAGTGATGTCTACTTCAAGCTTGTGTCGTTTGTGGTGTTGGACTTACCAACATATAAAAGTATACCGAGTTCTTTAATGTATATATTTATACAATGAGGGGTTTAGGCTCGCCTCGCGAGATCCTCAAAATTCGGTATTTACATTTATTTTTGGGGAAAGAGTCTAGTTTACTCTTATACTTTAGTTTAATAGCTAATTTTATCCTTTGTCATACAATGAGGTTATATTTGCTCTTGCTATCATCAAATAATTGACTTCTACCCTTTATTTAATGGAAAATTTTCAAATCACGAATTGTCCATTGTTAAGAAATAAAATCCATATACCTACAATATAACTTGTCACCACCCCAGCTTAACCAAAATAGACCCAAATTTCTATCAAGCTCACTCAACAAATTAACCCATATTCTCAAAATTTGGAAAGCCCCAAATTCGTTTGCCTTTATGGTTTTCCACTCTACTTCAATTCTTATGCCAATCTTGCCATCATCATGATATTGTTTGTGCCCATGCTAGTAAAGCTTACGATGAGTTGATTCATCTTTTCTTTATTGTCCCTCGTCGAGCGTTAATTTATGACCTATTGTTTAAGTACATTAATTCGGAACTTATCGAACACTTTAACTTTTTGAGGTTTTTATTTGAAAAATGCTAAGGGGATCTAATCCAATAAAGATGAAGTATGGAGGAAGAAATTGGGGTTGCTTTGCCTGCTGATGGTATAACGGTGAAGCACATAGAGGCGGGAAGATTTGTTGGTTTCCAGGATATTGGTAGTTGTGTTTCTCCTCATGACAATGGCTGATTTTAGTGAACAAATTGTTTAATTTCGGGATCTGTTTGAGAAGATGGGGTTTATTTGTTTTAGTGTGTGTGTGTGTGTGGGGAGGGGTAGAAATTTAAAGTCCATTTTGGTTAAGTTGGGTTGGAGTGGAAGGTGGGTTAAAAATGGGCAATTTCTTTGTGATTTGGGATTTGTTAAATGAGGGGTAGAAGTGAATAGTTTGATATGACGGGGAAAATATAGTTGCCACATTATGAGGAGGAGTAAAATAAGCTATTAAGTTAAAGTAGAGGGGAGTAAATTTGACTCTTTTCCTTATTCTTTACAAATTTTTAATAATTTCTGAAAAAGAAAAAGAAGCAAAGGATGCAAAAGGCAAGAAACCCTTTGGACACTAAAAAAATGCCACGGACAGCCCGTCCCCCATTCACGATGCTTCTTCTCTCTTTCTCGCTCTACTTATTGTCTCTGTGAATTTCTTCCTCTGCTACTATAACTTGGAATAATGGTGACCATCATTCTTTTGCATGTAAGTCATTCTAAACAATTCTCACCAACGACAAACAAAATCTTGGAAATCAATTACTCACGTAATCACCCATCATTTAGGGTGTGTAATTACTTTGAATGATGTCGGTCGATTTTCAATCAAAAATACTTACCAGAATCATTTCACCTCGGCAATTAAGACTATGCATTCAAATTCCTATGTATTATTACTTTAAAGATCTAAGGGAGTAATATTTTTGCAATGTGCTACATGCACATTCCAATTTGGCGACACCCAATCAGAGACCAATATTGCTTTGTATTCACCAGTTGTTGAGTCCTTTTGTAGGGTTTGCTAATAACTTTGAATGTCATTAGTTAATTTACAACCCAAAATAGTCTTACCCACAGTCATATTCACAATTGGCAAGGCATCTGGCCAAGTCCTAATTTTCAACCAATTTTCCCTATTGTTGCTTTTCTTCCTTGACCAGATATATTGTTTGTGCCGCTATATAATAAATCACATGTTAGTACATTTATTACTAAATAAGTAAGCCATACAAAAAAATAAATTAAACACTATAAATTTTTGCACATCAAATATTCACAATGTACTACTATTATTTAATACATGTAAATTTAATCGTTGTCTCCATAAGAATATTTAATGTGCAAAAATATTCACAGTGTACTACTATTTTTTGATACATATAAATTTAGCAGCTTCGATAATTCTCATGATTAGACCAATTGCTTTTGTTCCCAATAGTTGTCTCTTTATAAATTATTTAATATTTGGCAAATCAAGTGTTGGGTCTCATTCTACTCTACTACGACCTCTCGCTTTTCATTTATCAATTGAAATTCCAGTCATGTACTAACTGAATTTGAAACACTCGTATATAGCAGATTCATATTGTCGTTGCTTTCATATTGTCTTTGCTTTTACTATTTGCTTTTGTTGTGTTTATGCATATCTCTAAATATTTTCATGTATGTTTTTATTAAGTGCATTTTTGAGAGGTTTGTAAGAATAACAATGTGACGCTAAAAATCCGGTATTCTTAGCTATGATTTCGATTTAGCTTATATACAACAACAATGTGAAGAATTTTTTTCTATTATAAGTGTATTTTCTGCTTAGATGATAACAAGTTGTTTATTGCATTTAGCTTATGAAATTAGAATTACCAATAAGGAAGATGTTAAATAAAAGAATGAGTATTTTGCGACTAAGATATTTACTAAGATATTTTAAATTTATTTTTCTTGCATAGATTACTATGGATTGGAATAATCTTATATACATTGGAGAGTGTAGTTAATTTTTATTATACATCAATTTGCTTCTTCAAGTAGTTGAACCCCTTTATATGCTGAAAGATTAAATTTAAGTGAATTGAATGCATCGTGTGAGCGCGTCTTATATCTTCTTTGAGTTTTAGCTTGTACCCTTGACAAACAGTTTAGTGCCAATGTCTCTTGGCTCTTTTTAACAAAAACATTTGAAAATAGAAGTAATAATTTTTAGATATATATTGACCAACTACATATACCTTAATATTATAGAATTAATGTGTTTTTCTCCTACTGTTGTATGTTATTTGTTCATGAGTACAACTTCAAGTACCAACTTACGTAAATAAAATTGGTTATCTTCTTATAATATTTCTAAATTTGCGTATCTTCCTATTATAGACATTTACAAGCTTTGATATTTGGCTGCATTTTTCACTATGTAATCTTAGTTGCATTAACATTGTTTGCAAAAGAAAAACAAATTTGAAATATGAGAGATCGGATTGTTCAACCTTTTAAAATCTGGTGAATTATTATATTAGATCAAGAATCTTTCTAGAAAGCTGCATATACAATCAACAAGCCATTGATCAGTCATGGTAGAAAGAATTATATGTGTTCAAAAAATTACTTTTTTGCAGGATTGCCATTGATCAATGATGATGGAACGATTTATGTATGTTCAAAAAATTTCTTTTTTGCAGGATCAGTAGGGCAGTAATAAGTGATGATGGAAAGATTTATGAGTATTCAAAAAAGAACTTTTCTTTTCTTTGAAAGCAATGGATCTGTCGCGACATCATCTCTTAATTCTCAATGCAACTCAAAGTATAGTTCCAATTCCAAGGGAATCAAGAAAGAC